>WBZZ01006393.1:0-5000 GCA_019918135.1 Paulinella micropora | reverse complement strand
GACTTCAGTAAAAATTTTGGAAGAAATCGGACGGATTTCAGGTTATGTTACTTAATAAACACTAAGTCAAGTATAGACACTCAAAATGAATGGAAAACTAGTTTTTAATACATAAAAACATTAGTATTCATGAAATCGTGATGATTTCTGTTGATTTCAATACCTTGCAAAAATAGTCAAAATAGGCTGAAATTTGGTAAAAAACCAAGCCTATCCTGTTTGTCCGAATTGGTTGTTTTAGTATTTACAGCCGTAGCACCTAACAATGATACTGGGTCAAATGCGGTTCGGTAGTTCGTCGTTAGCTTCGCAGTCTTCGCCCGCTTACCTTTTGGATTTACCTTTATAGCCTCTCGGTCAATCATTCCTTCAATGAGGTCTTTTGTGCTACTGCCTTTATTGTATGTGGTAGCCTTTACACCAGTCTGTCGGCTTAAATCTTTCGCTATTGTACCACCCAACGAATGACCAGTCAGCTCTACATTATCTTTACCATATTTCTTTATCACTTCATTAACCAGCTTCTGTTCTTCTTTATATCTCGGGGTCTTTTTTAATACTCCCTTTACCAAGGCAACATCGGTTAGCAAGTCTCGCTTATCCGCACTTCCTCTAAATGCCACAATCGCTTTGCCATCTTTTTCATACACTGTTGATTTCTCTTTGCTTGCGACTGGTTTCCATCCGTCAGCACCTTTTCTCTCTGACGAAGACAAATAGACATCCTCCGACAACTCAGCACTGCCTCCCTTCTGCCTTCTGTATGCCTTGCCCGCCTTTTTCAACGCCTCCTTGTAGCTTATATTATGCTTAGCGGAGTAAGCCTTAACGAACTTTATCCACTCACTCATTCTATATTAATTAATTATTTTTTATTTTTTTATATTACCCTATATATACTAATGTCTACCCTTACAAGACTGTGCGAGAAGTTCCAAAAACTTTCCATTGAAGGTGAAAAAAAATCCTTCTCGTTGGAAGATGTTCAAAAGGTAATACACGACGAAATAAAAGCAATTGAAGAAATGAGAAATACACAACCGAAGGACACTTTTCAATTCGGCAAATACCGCGGAAAGAAGTTTGAAGACATCGCAAAGATTGACAAGCCATATATTGAATGGTTAATGAAACAACCATGGTGTAGGACCAGAGATGAATTGAAGAAGTATTTGTAAAGTCTTTTGTATTTTTTTTTTTTTTTTGCTTCATTGGTCTTCTACGAAATTAACTATAACACTCACATTTCCTCCATTAGCAACAGTTGATACAGACTTTTGTAAAAATGTTAGATTTTCGCCAGGTGCGAGTTGTATGTCGTAAGTTCGCAGGTCAATAAGCTGGCTAGAAGTAGCATTAACATACAGTTTAAGGATGACATCCGTTATAGTGGCACCGCCGAGAGCCGTCGCAGAGGTGTCCTTTGACACGATTGAAGTTTTAGCATCAATATCAGCAAAGTTCTCCGCCGTAAGGGCACCAGTTGTCTTCACAATTCGCACTATATTAACCTTACTGTCTTCGTTTGATATGCTTACGAGAGTTGGATAAACAATTGAATACTTTGTCGCACCACCATCAAAAGTTGTTTTATTTTTTTATGCTTAGAATTGGATTTTCAGTGGTGCTCGCCTTTTCATCTCCTTCCGCTTCGTTTGATATGCTTGAATTAATAGTGTTAGGTCCCTCAATAAACATACTACAGCTTGCTGTTTTCAAACTTTGTATTCCAGTTCCGCCATTATTAAACATTCGTGCCACAAAAGGGAGAGTTGTATTCCGAAGACTGACACCAGTGTTGACATTCGCATACTTAATCATATGGACTTGCTGGAACTCGCCTGTATTCGGGTTCTCAATCGAAAACTTAATAGCACCAAAGCCCAAGTATTGGAATTGAGTTTGAAATACATTTCCCTTCGTCCAATCAATATTAGGCATATCGCCTGTTCCATTACACGGGTCATTCCAAGTCGCTTGTGGAACCAAGGTAGGCACTCCTGCTTTGGTATGGAGAATATTCATTCCGTCATTTTTAGTCTTGTAAAAATAGAAACCATTATCTAATACACTATCACCAATGCCAATAAATGAATAGTAGTCCTTGGTTTCGTCCGTAGTCCATAAGGCAGTGAAGCGACACATAACTCCCATCCCTGTTCTGTATTTAATTCTTTTTTTGCTTACCATAATGGCATCGGCGGTAGCTTTCGTTTCTGTTTTCAATTCAGCCATATTCGCATTAAATGCTACGGTCGCATTAGCTTGAGTTAGCGACCATATCCTTGTATTAACTGTGTAGGGAAAGATTTCCTGTAATACTGGTGTTAATGAGCTGGTTAATGCTTCACCAAAGGCGGTTTTCATATTGTTGGTTTCAACATGCCCGTCATATCCGACTTTGACATTTACGAAGTCTCCGTCTGGATTTTGTGCAATCAAATTTCGTTGGTGGCTCATTGTAGGTTGTATATTAACAAAAAAATAAATAATCTATCAAAATTAAAAACATATTATCTCACTGGCGAGGTTCAGGTTCTAGTAATGGTGCCGTTTCTGACATTTACTTCTTGCTGAGTTACGACAAATGTGTAATGATTGGCCGCAATATTGGCAGTTGTAGCAATAAACTCCCATCGTCGCTCAGTGTCCAGACTTAATCCGCTAATTTCATTTTGGTCCTTGCTCCACAGTGGGCGAGTATTGTCAAAGCTATCGCACCAAACCCAGTTGTATTGATAAACATTGCTATTCATCAAAGAAGAGCCTTCCAACTTCGGTTTAAGATACATATAGTCTTCTAGTTTTCCAGTTTGACAATCAGCATTGAATTCTTGAAGTCGTGCCCCGTCTAGTGTGGTATAAAAATATTGTACCTTAGAACCGAGAAGGTTGCTATTGTCGCAGGCAGGGTTCTTATTTTCGGTCGTATTGAAAACAGAGTGATAAATTTTCTTAATTCGCCGTCCGTGGCCTCTGTCAAATCTAAGAATGACATTTTGAGACTGTGAAGGCGTGCCAACGGTATTTTTATACAAATAAGAATAATCAATGTTGAAGCTCATACCTTCGGGGCTCATAATCTTCTGTTGAATTGATTGAACGACATCTGGGTTAGTTTCAACAGCTAAGAACAGGCTGAGATTAGTAATAGTAACATTTGAATCCGCCACCGCAACAGTGCCTCCACCAGTAGAAAGAGCATCATTGTTATAATAAAAAATTTTGGGTGTCTGTTGCCAAACAATCCTCAAAGTTAAAATTTCTGGAAACATAATAGTTTTATCCAGAGCGAAAATAGTATTGTAAAGCATTCCAAGATTAATCTTAACATTAACACTTGGGCTGGCATTGTTAATAGTTCCAGCTGAAAAATACTTAGCCTCATTAAAAGCAACATTAACGAACTTACTCGTGCCAGTCTCATTCGCAATAAGGGTATCATCGTGTCGGCGGGCATTTGTGGTGGGTTGTGCCATCCAAGCCTTTAATGCGGCCTGAACCTGAGCCTTAGCAACATCAATACCAGTATCAATTTGCCCCGCCGCATTTCCTGCTACTGCCGAACCAGCCAATGCCGTTTGTAATGCGGCCAACCTTGTAGCATCGCTAGCGGGTTGAAATGTAGTTGTAGCATTACACTTTTAAGCAGACAACCAGCTCCACTTCCATTATCGTGATTTTCCAAAGCAAGTAAATCATCAATGGAGGTTTCGGGTTTCCAAATCATCTTGGTGATTTCCGACTTCATTAATGTCGCACAGATAAACACCACCTCTAGTAATCAATTGAATTTGCCTAATTGGGGCCAGGCAGTCCATAAAGCATTTATTGTAGTTCGCCGCCTTCGCATCTGGAGCATAATTAAAACTCAAAACAGAGCGAGCCAAGTTAAACGGACGGCTGATAAGGT
Source organism: Paulinella micropora (assembly GCA_019918135.1). NCBI lineage: Eukaryota > Cercozoa > Imbricatea > Euglyphida > Paulinellidae > Paulinella > Paulinella micropora. The sequence goes on along the minus strand of WBZZ01006393.1, from coordinate 1,087 downwards.
CAAAGTTGCTTTCCTGTCCTCCTGTGGTAGACACAGTGACATTAATAGAACCCTCACGAGGGGTAAGCTTATTCAAACGATAAGAAGCACTGATGTAGTCAGTCCTGCTAAAATCTAGTACTCCTCCGTGTTGGGTTGGCATTTGTTTTCCCTCTTTTTACGGTTGTATTATATTTTAATATGAGAAAAAAATAAAATAATTCATTAACGGCTTTTTAACAAATTAAAAAATGATGTAAATAAATTAAAATAATTCGTCTCGCGGTAAATCAACAAAGTCATCACAATACCCAAACCGTTTAGGTTAATTGATTGGTCGTTTTCGTCAGTCAAGTAAAACCGATACACATTGCTTGAACTAGTAGATAGCCGTTTACCATACTCCGACCCGCTTCCGTCATAGATAACAGAGCCGAACGGGATTTCATTCGCCGTATATATTTCTTGGAGCACATGATTATCACCTTCGCCGACGAGGTCGCTTTGAAGATATAAAGTCTTTTCGCCAGTCAATATTATGACATTTGGTGACCTCAGTGTATTATTAGCAAAGAAATATGTAGAGGGCCGCTCAAACCCCATAATTTCGTGAATACGAGTTTCGTCATCAAACACAAACCGCGGTTGAATGTTAATGGGATTGTTCGCTACGGTAAATAATAGCTTGCCGTCTTCTGGGTCGGTGTTTGTGTTGTTGCTTGTTATTGTATATGTGTAGTCGTTGGGACTTTCTGCGGTTAGCACCTCGGCCAGCTTATTTTTTAAGTTGTTCATTGTGTAGTTTCCTTCGGGTATCGTGATGAGTGCCTCGTTTCCGTTCTCACTCAGAATAAAAGTGTTGTAAGGACTTGCCACAGAGTAATATGATTTAGGCACATAGATATGTAAAATTTTACAATGGGTTGGATTATCTAGCGATTTCATATCAATGGAGTGAGTGAAATCACTGTCCGAGCCGTTTATCCTATTTTGCTGTTGACATAGTAAATGTTAGAGCTCCTGCCTCCGCGGTATTCCATCACCTCTAATTTTGGAAAATATATTTTTTTGTTTTAATTACTTAAATAAAAGTGTCAAAGCCGTAGCC
>WBZZ01006392.1:92500-97322 GCA_019918135.1 Paulinella micropora | reverse complement strand
TTTGGTTGCAAACTCTGATGTCAGGCACCTTTTTTTGGTTTTATTAATTTTTTTGTAAGAATATTAAAAAATTTCCCGGGAGGAAAAAGTTGCACTTTTCCTTTCTTTCAAGTCTTATTAAAGTTTTGCACGTTTGTCTTTTTTATTGATCCAAGCTACCCTTTTTTTCGACATTCACGTCAGCAGTCACGTGCTCTGCCCCGTCAAGGCGCTGCTCTGTCTTTTTTTCGCTGCCCCGCTTCTTCCCTCTCTTCCTCCTTCTTGTTCCTGCGCTTGCCGGCCACTCTCAGTGCTCTCCTGATCCTTGTGTTGACCATCCTGTCAAACATCTTATATCCAGTCGGCTTATCGGAAGCCAGACCGGCAGCCACTATGGCCCGTACAAAAGACTCCCTGTCGTTTCCCTATGACCCTTGCACGCCTTCTTCGTCTTCGTCGGCAGCGTCTTCTTCCGCCGCCCCGTTCATCTTCTGGTCGTAGGCTCTGCGCGAAAGCAAGCGCATATGCACGATCCCATGCTTCCTGCCGCGCGCAACGCCCGTATGCCCACATTCACGGACGTAGCCACAGATGTTTCGCTCGCACGACGAGTCACAGATGTGCCCGATTTCTTTGGTCGACCGGGGGCAAAACTCGCAGTAATTTACGCGCGTGTCTTTCTTGGTCGCGCCCTGGTTAGTCTGCGCCCGATAAACTTCGTATTCGGACCTGCGCAGCGCAGTATCTCCCAGATCGTCCGCAGTCACGGTGTGCAGCTTACAGTCCTCCTTCAGGTACTTGTTTGAGCGCGTTCACGAAGTCTTGCCAGCTCGTAAAATGGTTCTTTCTCGAACACAACACCGTGGTCCTTGCTGCCTTCATTTAGAAAACGCGCCAACACGTTCGTCCTGCTCTCCACGAATTTCTGGTTCTGTCGCAGCTCCTCTGGTGCAATGTCCGTCCAAAAGTCTGCGCGCTGGTGCTCTTCCACTGCGCGCTTGTACCTGGCGACACAGCGCGCCAGGATGTAAAGTATTTCGTTCATGATTATGTGTTTCCCAAGGCCGTCGTCCGCCTTTTTCACGAGATTGTTGAACAGGAACAGAGCCACCCGACGCTTCCACTGGCCTTGGCAGTCCTTGTAGTTGAACATGTAGTTAGCGCCCACGATAATCGGCGGTTTCCAAGGCGACGTGCTCTTGGCAGTCTTGTTTTTAGCCGGCACATTGACCAGCTCACCCGACACCATGCTCTGCATCGTGGCCTGGTCAACCGTGCTCGCAAAGTCAAGTGGCAGGTCCGGTATCACGACCAGCTCTTTGTCATACAGCGAAGACAGCCCAAACCCCTTCTCGGTGTTCTTGCTGATCGAGGCTACCTTGCCAGGGGGCTTCATCGACTGCAGGACCTCGAGGACAGTCCCTTTCCCTGTGCCCCCGTCGCCCAGCATAAAAGAAGCACCTGCCAGTTGTCTCGCTCCCTGAGCGGAAACTGCAGCCTGCCCAGCAACGTTTCAAAGATCTCACACATGGGCTTGCTCAACTGGAATCTAAGCAGGTCTCGCCAGCCGGGAGTCATGTCGTCATGGAAGCTCATAGCCTTGATCATCTTCTCGATGTCCACCTCGACGTCATAGAAATGGTCAGTGAAAGGAGCAGCCTCCATGTCCTTGCGCAGCTGTTCCCAGGTGCGGATGGCCAGAGTGCGTGAGTTGAAGGTGCAGTTCCTGAAGCTGATCCAGTCAGTCCGCATCTCCGATGGGCGCTTGACTGGAAAGAAGCGATGGCCAGTACCGACGAACCACTTGAGGAGCTTTTCCTTGTTGACCCTGTGGTAGTAACCGGCGTCTACCAGGATACGGTCCATGTACTCCTCCGCCTCGCTCACCAAGCAGAAGACCCCCTCTATTTTTGCATGGGGGCCGAACACCTGCCCGTTGAAGCGAATGTCCCTGGAACGCCTGGCATGCTTTATAAGGTCGTGCCTGCACTTCTCCTCGTTGCTGTCCAGCTTGTGGATGTGCTGCTCGCCGTAGTACAGATCCCAGTCCTCGTCGGTCGGCTTCCCGTCGTCCGAGTGGAAGGACACGTCGTAGCCCGTCGTCTGCTTGACGTGCTCTTGCACCTGCTGGACCAGCTCGTCCGTCATGATCTTGCCTTCGCCCCACCTCCTCTCTACCCCGATCTCGTCGTGCTTCCAGACGCCCACGTTGTACAGCCTATTCTTGCGGTCCTTGAGCGAGTGAAGGTACTCAACCACCTTCTCCATGATCCTGCGCTCCAGGCTCTGCCAGACGTAGGAAAGGAAGGTAGCTTCCTTGTTGGACTTATCGGGTTGTTGTTGCACCGCCTGCCACATCGGGCCGTACCTTGCCAGCATCACGAACAGCGGTAACACGCTCTGCCAGCTCTTCTTCCAGTCCAGCAGGAGCTCACAGTTTAGCTCGGGGTCGCCTCGCACGCCCTTCCCGTTGATGACAGCCAAGAACGCATCCTTGCCGCGCTTGAAGCCCGCCTCGTCATTCGTCCAATTGAGCTGCGCACAGAGCTCCGCGATCATAGCCTCTCTCCCGCCCGGCTGCACGTAACGTGCAATCAAGGCGGGCACCTCGATTCCATTCTTGGCCATGTCCTGTGTGAGCAGGGTACACGCCGCGTTCTTAATGTCGAGCCACTCGTAGTACTCGCCCGCGACCATGCGACAGATCCATTCTTCTGCAAGCCGATCGCGCACGCCCCCCACAGCCTCATCCCCTCGCATTTCTTGCTTTCTATGTAGTCAATCTGCGCGCTCCCGTGGCTCTTCTTGTACAGTTCGAGGATGGCACTCACGTTGTCAGCCTGGTCCGCTGGCAGACGTGCCAGGGTAGAAATGTGGCGCAGGCGTTCCACGTCCACGCGCTGCTGCAGAGAGAACGCGATCTTCCTCTCTTCTTCCTCGCCATCGTCCTCGTCATTTCCCTTCTTTTTCTTGGCTTTCTTAGGCATGGCGGACACCCTGTACACAAACACAATGCACAAGAAGTTTCTAAAAAATGGCACGATGAAGATTTTAGCGAAAATTTAGTGTGTTTTGCGGCGCGGTAAATTTCCGGGAAAATGCCCTCAACCAGTGGTGGGGCAGAAATTGCAATAGTCTAGTTCCGGCTCAGGGTACTTCCTGGGTTCTCTGGGAACCCAAGAATAACCAGGTATCGACCGACAGATGGCCTGCTGAGGTCGAGGTAGGGGCACGTGCCGGCACGGTCTGGCGACAATTATTTTTTCTCGTATCACTGCCTTTTTTTCTCGTATCACTGCCCTTTTTCCAGTTATCAATGCCTTTTCTGTCCGTATCACTGAATTTCGGCCATATCACTGGAGGGACAAAAAGGCAATACGTGCCTGAACCTGCCAAACGGGCGCGTGCCGCCACCTCGACCTAAGCCAGCTAAGGGAGTAACGGGCGGTACCGAGGCCAGCCCAGAACTCGACCTAGCCCAACCTAGGAAGCACTCCCAAAAAAAATGCGCCGAAAAATTGCCGCCACCGCCACCACCGGCCCCCGCCCCAAGCGCCGCCGCATCCTACCCGGCGGCCGGCTGACCGCGCTCTCTCCGCTCGCCCCACCGGCTGCCTACACCCCCGCCCCCTGCGACCCGGCCGCCGCTGCCCAGCTGGACACCGACCGATCCCCACACAAGGGCGTCGACTGGGCAGCACTGCTGGACAAGGCGGCTGCCCGGGGCCTGGACACCAACGACCGGCGTCTGCGGTTGACCGTCTCCCCCTACCCGTGGTCGCCACTGACCGCGGCCGCGCTGGCGCCCGAGGAAGCGCCACTGCTCTCCCTGTTGGACCTCGCCCTGCTCAGCGCGCCTACCGACCCGTACCGGCCTGCCAGCCGGCTCTTGCCCGACCTGCCACTGGAGCTGCAGACCGGGCACGAGGCGCCCAGGCTGCGGGACCCCTACCTACCACCAGTCTTGGTCAATCTCGTCTGTGAATACCTACCGGTCGCTGCTTTCTACCGCCCGCTCCCCAAGGGAGCCCTGGCGGGCCTACCCCGCGCTAGCCGTGGGGACCTCTACGACCTGATCCACCAGCTGTGCCCGTTCCACTCTTGGCGGGACTGGTACGGTGGCCGAGGCAAGAAGCACAAGGCCCTGGCCAACAACCCCGTCATCCACAAGGCGGAATTTCAAAAAGAATGGCTGGGACACCACTGCCCCGGGGTAGAGAGCGAAGATGGCCTGATGTACGTCGACCCGGGCAATTCCGCTGGAGCCTGGCGCCTCTACAAGCGCTACGAGCGCCTCTACTGGGAAGCGGTGGAGGACCGCATCAACCGGCGCCTACAGACTGTTTTCCAGCGCCTAGCCAGGCGCCTCAGCGCGTTGTAGCGTTCAATAAAAAACATATCGTTTTTTTTGTGAATTGGCACCGCCTGTCGAAAGCCCCCCCCCCCCCTCCCCTCTCTCCGGCCCAGAGGAAAGACCCCCCCCCCCCTCCCTCTCTCCGGCCCAGAGGAAAGACCCCCCCCCCCTCCCCTCTCTCCGGCCCAGAGGAAAGACCACCCCCCCCCCCCTCCCCTCTCTCTCTCTCCCTTTTCAAGGCATGAGAATTTTTTGTGTGGGAGGCCACGGTTGTCTCACGCACGACGCGATCCAGAATACAGAGTTTCTAACAATCACAAACCACCTCCGGACCACCTGCGAACCACCTCCGGACACCTGCGCACCACCTCCGGTACATGTACCGGCCCACCTCCGGACCACCTCCGGACCACCTCCGGACCACCTCCGGACCACCTACCGTACATGTACCGATTAATACATTCTAATACATTCCAATGACTTTTAATT
>WBZZ01006392.1:22500-90000 GCA_019918135.1 Paulinella micropora | reverse complement strand
AAATAGAAAGATAGATAGATAGATAGATAGATAGATAGAAAGATAGAAAGATAGATATATAGGTTAGCCCGCAAACAAATCCTCACGGACAGGATAACCCAAACATCACAGAAGATAGATAGATAGATAGATAGATAGAAGATAAGATAGATAGATAGATAGATAGATAGATAGATAGATAAGATAGAAAGATAGATAGATGAGATGGATGGATAGATAGATAAGATGGATGGATAGATAGATGGATATATAGATAGATAGATAGATAGATAGATAGATAGATAGATAGATAGATAGATAGATAGATAGATAGATAGATAGATAGATAGATTATTAGATAGATAGATAGATAGATAGATAGATAGATAGATAGATAGATAGGTCGCTCACGGAAAGGATAACCTGAACATCACATCATGTCATGTAACAGTTGTATGTATGCTATGCTGTGCTATGTATGTATGTATGTATGTATGTATGTATGTATTCATGTGTACATGCGTCTGTATGTATGTATGTATGTATGCATGTATGTATGTATGTATGCATGCCATGTATGTATGTATGTCTGTATTCATTCTATGTATGTATGTATGTATGTATGTATGTATGTATGTATGCATGCATGCACGTGTGCACATGTATGTATGTATGCATGCACGTGTGTGTATGCATGTATTTAATGAATGCATGCATGTATGTATGTATGTATGTATGTAGTATGTATGTATTCACAAAATAAGGGAACACTGTATTTATGTGTGTATGTATGTGTGTATGCATGCATGCATGTATGTATACGTATGTATGTATGTATGTATGCAATCGCGTGTATGCAATTGTATGTATGCAATTGTATGTATGTATATGTATGTATGTATGTATGTATGTATTTATTTATTTACTATAGTACGTACCGACTGGACCGCTTTCTTCAGCTTCGCGTTCTCCGACTCGACCGCTCTCTACACATATTATGTAAGTATGTATGTATGTATGTCTGTATGTATGTATGCATGTATGTGTATGCTTTTTTTCCTTCCTTCCTTCCTTCCTTCCTTCCTTCCCTCTTTCTTCCTTTTTTGCTTTATTTATTTATGTATTTACTTACTTACTATTTACTTATATTTATTTATTATGCATGTCAGTGTATGTATGTATGTGTTCATTGTCTGTCTGTATGTATGTATGTATGTATGTATGTATGCATGTATGTTGTGTATGTTTAATTGCATGTATCGCAATACCATTGTATGTATCCGCAATACCATGTATGTGTGTGCATAATTGCATTAACTATATATATGGACCACTCTCCTTGCATTTTCCAGATTTTTTCTCCTCCACTCCTCACGGTGCGCAAAGCCTGCAGAGCAAGAGCGAGACTCTGAGAGACGGCAAACAAGAAGAAACAAGAGAAAAGGGAGGCAAGGAGGGAGGGAGGAGGCAGGGAGGGAGGCAGGGAGGGAGGGAGAGGGAGGGAGAAGGAGGGGGGATGGGAGGGAGGGAGAGGGAGGGAGGAGAGGGAGGAGAGGAGAGAGGAGAGGGAGAGAGAGCGGGAGGGACGGAGGAAGGGAGGGAGGGAGGGGGGGAGGGGGGGGAGGAGAGGAAGGAGAGGGAGGAGAGGGAGGCGAGGGAGGAGTGAGAGGATATATAGGGGGGGGGGGGGGGGGGGGGGGGGGGGGGGCGAGGGAGGAGGATAGGACCGCTGCAGCTGCAGCCGCCTTCTCGCGCTCTCTCTCAGCCTTCTCGCGCTCTCTCTCAGCCTTGGCCGCGGCATTCCCCTGCATTCATATTAGCATACAGCATCCTCCTACATTCATATTAGCGTAGAGCATCCTACCAATTCTTCTTTCCAGTAAAACTGTGGATATTTCCTTTCCAGTGGCCAGGTTTCGTCCTTGCACACACACACACGCACACACACATATATATATATATATATATATATATTTATGTTGAATAGACAGGTCCAACCGCAAAGTATAAAACAAGCCGTTAAAATGTGTAAAACCAACATTAGACATATAGAAAAAAGTGTCCAACCCTTGTAAAAACCGACGAAGGTTTTCTAAAAATCAACAAACTAAGCACATTTAGAAAGAATTAAGACATATTAAGCACATAGTCCATATTTTTACTACATAAAAATATATATAAATAAATTTTATATGGACTATGTGCTTAATATGTCTTAATTCTTTCTAAATGTGCTTAGTTTGTTGATTTTTAGAAAACCTTCGTCGGTTTTTACAAGGGTTGGACACTTTTTTCTATATGTCTAATGTTGGTTTTACACATTTTAACGGCTTGTTTTATACTTTGCGGTTGGACCTGTCTATTCAACATAAATGATCACACCCCGAAAGGGGGGAAGGGGGGGCGGTTTCAACGAAGTTGAAACGGGGGGTTGGGGGGATAATGTGAGAGTAAAAAAATGTAGTGCTTATGTAGTGCTTGTTGAGCACAAAAAGCAGTCCTGCTTCTTTTTGTATGTATGAGCACGGGAGAGAGAGTTTTTATTAAATACCGCTTTCTACCCCCTGTCCAACCCTTAGGTTGGACACGTCCAACCCTGTTTTTTGAAGGTTGGACACTTTTTATTATGTTTTTTTAAGGATTTTATACATTATTACTCTTACTATTAATCTTTTTTTTATCTGTCCAACCTGTCCAACCTTTTATAAGAAAAAAAAAAAAAAAGTATGTCCCCCCTTTATAGGAGGGGGACAGGGAAAAGTTTTGGAAAAATTGAGCCAAAGGTTGGACAGGGGGCAGGAAGATGAATTTTAATAAATCTCCCTCTACTCTCTCTCGCAGGTGTCCAACCTTTAATGATTGAAATCCAGTGGAAATCTAATGATTAAACCACAAATGGGGGATAACACAATGAGAAAACCCAAGTCAATTCAATAAAAATGATTTTAATCAATGGGGACACACCAATTGATGCTCTCTTCGTTATCTCCCACTTTTTTCATTAAAGCAGAGAGGGAGGGAAAGACAAGGATTTCCTCCCTCCCCCAACCTGAAGCGAAACGAGAAAGTAAGTTTTCTTTCTCGGGCTCCTCATGGTTCTGTCCAGAGGAATCCAAGCGAAAAGATAATCCTCGCTTCGCTCATTTACATGGCGAGTAAAATACTTGACATCCTTTTGAAAGGCGTCAAAACCATTCACCAAACTAAGCCCAACAAACCCAGCAGACACGCGTGTGAGTTGCATGTCTTCGGCAGGGGCTTTCTTTTCAACCCGCTCCCAAGTCTTCCAGAAACCTACAACCACATTCATTGTCATAAAAAGAAACGATAGACTTAGTGCTTACCAGCAGGGGCAGGGGTAGGGGCGATGTTCATTTCGCCGAGTTGGTCGGCTACTTCATTCGGCTCTCCCATTGTCTATTACACACACAAAAAAGCATGTGTAATAGAAATTTCTTTGAATTAGGGTGGGGTGTTAAACCCCTTGGTTTTGAAAAAAAACCAATGTATGTTGATAATGTTGATTTTTAAATCAACATATTTTAGATCAACATTTTACACTAAAGTCTTTTTATTCCGAGTTGCTATCAGCACTCTCGGTTCTGAAGACTCTGTGCATGTTTCTCTTATGTTCTCGTTCGCTATTAATGCTATCGTTTATGTGCTCGTTAATACCATCACTGGAGTATTTGTTAAACGAAGCATTAAATGATAAATGCTCGTTCTCAATACCAGCGATGATATTATTCATGACAATTGCGGAAAGTTGGCCACGATTATCTTTTTTCCATCTATAGAAATTATCTATTTCTTTGTTTTTTTTCTGTTCCAATCTTTTCTTTCTCAAGCGAGCGATTTTATCTTCCTCTACTTCATTATTTTCAATACTTAATCGGCGCAACATCTCGTTAATAGCATCAACCTTGACTATTTCAGGCTGTTTCTTTTCAACAAGACGAGCGATTTCTTTGTCTATTTTAGAAATTCTTTCTTCGCATACTATTTTATCTTTTTTGAGTCTATCTATTCCTCTCTTCATCGTTTCAAATATTTCAATCCAGTCATTTTTGGTTTTAAGTCTATCCGAAATCGTGTCTTCAGCCATACTTGTTGCGCCAAAACTTCGTTTTTTTGGCGCAAGCAAATATTTCGCAGTAAGGGGTTTTTGGCGCATTGGCGCATGGTGGTATTCGCGGAAATAGAATTTCTAGAATTTCCAAAAATAGACTTTGACTTACGGCAATACTTCAAATACCATTTTTCCTGTACCGCTGGTGGGTCTGTGGGAGGTAAGACTAACGGGTTCGAGACATTAATTGAAATTTTAGGTTGCGGGTTCAATTCCAAAGGATGTCTTCCCTAACCCACAAATCCATTTTTATTTTTTTTTCGTAATCTCAAACATGTATATACTTTCTTTTTCAACAAATCAGCAGGGGTTGATGGGCGGTATCTAAATGGTTAGTAGGCATGCCGTAGAAAGTTTGGTCGCCAGTTCAATTCTGGTTGATGATTTATGAACCGCCCGTCATACTTCATTTTTGCTATAACGATTTTTTTTTTGGATGAATATAAGAGCAGGGTGAGTGAAAATACCTTCTCCTGTTGCTGTCCGACCTTATTTTTGACTTAGAAAAAAATAGACTTGTCTTATATACACTACGATGTGGAGCGAAGATGACAAGAAGTTTGTTAGGCAGTTAAGAGTTGCTACAACTGAAAGTAAAATTTATGAGGTCGTGTCCAACTTCTACGATAGCGAATTAAAACCAAGTATAGCCTTTCATAATGCTATTATATCTTTATTTAGCACGACTACTAGTGATGAAGAGGTGCTTGAGGCACTAAAGGTGATATATCCAAAATATGCTATCGTGTATCCAAACTTGAATAGTAGAAGGCAAAGACTTTCTGAGGTGAGAAAAAAAAGCAATAGAGCCCAACCAAAGTGAAAAAGTATATGAAATGAGCAAACTGGATAAGTATTTTAATCTAAATGAAGACGAGCGGATTGATATCGTTGAGGGATATAAGAAAGATGTCAAAGCCAAAAATGAACAAAAAATACAGATTGATGTCCGTGATGTAATGGCTAAAATGAATGATATGATATTAAGTAATGACCCTTATCTTAAACTACTTGCTTTGATGATAGCAATTGGAGCAAGGCCTGTGGAAATATTTGATAAAAAACACATATGAATTAATACCAGATAAACCGAGTTGGTTGCTAGTGAATAACCTAGCGAAAAAGAGAGAAGGACAAAAAAAGAATTGGACTGAGAGGCCTGTTGTCCTTTTCACTCCCCAGTTTGTAATAGAACAAGTAAATTCAATACGAAACCATTTCAAAAAGAAAAAAGCAGTTATTATTAACAGCGAAGGTGTGCTTGATAAACAAAAGAACAATGAACTAAACAAAAGGATTATCAAAATCTTCCCTTGGCTATCGGAATACACACAGAAGAGCAGTATGTTGCGAAAACTATATGCTAGTTTGTCGTATAGTAATTTCGCCAATCCGAAATTAGAGAATTTTAACACGTGGGTTTCAAATGTGTTGGGGCACGGCGATATGCTCACTTCATTTAGTTATAGTTGGGTTAATGTGGCCGACCCTGAAGAAATTAAGGCAGAAGGGATTAAAACAGAATTAGAGGAGTTAAGACGCAAAATAGATTTATATTTGAATTTAAATAACACTAATGAAATTGAAAGCAATCTAGATAACGGAGGCGAAAAATGCAAATACCAACCATTAGGCAAAAGTGCTAGTAGAGAGGATAAGTATAAATTGCTTGAGCAGATATGGGGCGATTACGAGGGGCAAATAACAAATACTAAACTAAGACAATTAAGCGGGATTGGAGCCGTTATTGTCAATACATTTATTAAAGAGAAGAGGGGCGAAGCGACGAAGAGCGACAGCGAAGAGAGTAAAGAGACGAAGAGTGAAGCGAAAAAAGAAGAGGAAACAAAAGCACCATTAAGAAGAAGTGCTAGAATTAAAAAGAAGGCTAATACTTAACCACAATCAATGGGGGCACTCTCTATTGCTTCCTGTATTTACTCTCCCACCTGAAACATGCAACGGAGCATATGGTGAACCATTCTATGTAATCCACACTATCAACATTTACGGCGATTATAGGCGGATGTGATTGAAATGTAGGTGCCAGTCCGCATATATCACAAGTCCCTTTGTTGATATTTTTTATGTTTTCCAAATAGACAAAGGTTTTAATGTGGCCAACGATATCCGCGGGCAATTCGTGTATTATTATCGGCATGTTTTATATTACATATTATATAATAAAAATGAACCTTTTTGGTCAAAGCACGAGCACTCCATCGTCATCATCTACATCGTCATCATCTTCTTTATCAATAGATAATATTAAAGATGCTTTACCAACAACGGCCTTCGGAGAGTTGCGAACGGCAACTCTATCGCCCGTATTACAAAATGTCTTCACTTATGGTATTAATACTCGTTTCTTTGACAAAACAGAAACAAACGGCGGGGTGGTATCAACTGCTAATTCAATGGCGGTTTTAACGACATCGGCCTCGGGTAATTCAACCGCACAGATTACGACTATTGAAAGAGCCAAATATAGAAGTGGTATGGGTTTGGTTGCTAGATTCTCCGCATTGTTTCCATCATCTACCACCGCGACTACCTTTAATTGCGATATCGGCATAGGCACACCAGCAGACAATTTATGTTTTAGACAATCAAACTTGGGAATGTCTGTTGTAAGAACGGCGGGAAGTGTTGAAAATGTGGTTAGTCAGTATGCTTGGAATGGTGATAAATGTGATAATACGGGAAACTTCCCCACGATTGATTTTACCAAATTGAATGTGTTTGAAATAGTCGTCCAATATCTGGGTAGCGGTCAAATTACATTTAAAATTGAAAACCCGCGCACTGGACGAATGGAGATAATTCATGCGATTAAATACGCGAGCACTGCCACCACACCATCATTGGATCAGGCGGCGTTTGCTATTTACGCGAAGGCGTATTCATCAACCCTTCAATCCGTCGTAATGAAAACGGCGAGTATGTTTTTGGCAGTTGAGGGGACTATTGACCGCACTATTGCTATAACTAATTCGTATGACAATGTCAAAACTATAGGAACGACGGAGACTTCTATATTTACCCTCCGCAACCGAGCCACATTTAATAGTAAGACGAATTACAATGTTATTTATTTTGAAAATTTGTGTGTGAGCAACACAAGTGACAAAATATGTATAGCAAAGATAACATTAAATGCGACACTTGGAGGCACACCATCATACAGCAATTACGATACAAACACATCATTAGCCGAAGTAGATACAGCAGGAACTACCCGCACTGGCGGAAACATAGTATTAACATATATATTATCTGTAGGTGCTTCTATTTACATTGATTTGTCTCGCTATAACCTAAAAATTGGAACGGGTAAGACATTGACCGTGTCAGCATCTCTAGTATCAGGAACAGGTGCGAGCATTTACGCTTCATTGAACTGGATTGAAGACCAGATTTAAACAAAAAAAAATACACACTTTCAAAAATACAGGCTTTCAAACTTTTTTTCTATCTCTACTGCTAGATTGTTAATATTTGTTTTTTTTGTCATTTCCTCAACAATTGGTGCATGGTATTTCCTTAAATACCGATAAAACTGATCCATATTAGTCCCGCACGGGATTATATCTTTTTTTTGTTTCAAACGGCACTCGTTGATAGCCGTTATCAACTTAAACAATTTATCTATATTGTCCAAAAATATCATATATAATAAGGGAAATTATAGTCCAAATGTAAATAAACCGATAGGATTCTTTTTATAATAATTTATTAAAGCATTTTTTCTTAATGTGTCTTTGTTGGTTTCACGATATTGAGCAATTCTATCTTTATTCTTTTGATAATGTTCGTTTCTTTGTTGCTTTATTCTATCTTTATTTGCTTCACGATATTGTTTTATCTTGTCTTTATTGTCCTCATAATATTGTTTTATCTTGTCTTTATTTGCTTCTCTGTATTCTTTCATTTTTTGCGTTATTTCTTTTTTTGTGTTCTAATTGGTATTGTTTCTTTCTTTGAGTCACATATTCTTTATTTTCTTCACACCATTCTTTGCTGGTTCTACCTGCTATTTTTTTGTTGGCGCAATTTTCTGTAGATCTAATTACTTCGCCCTCTCGTTTAAGTAATTGCATTTTATTGTCGCACGGATATTCTTCAATCAATTCAACATACGCATCATCATATTTAACTATTTCATAAGAAGATACATAACAATATTTTCCATTCATCCAACTTTTGTAATCTTTTTTGTGTGAAAATAATCGCTTATACAATGGTTGAGTAGTTGAACCGATATAGACTTGATCGGTTTGGTGAGACCTGAGGCTATATATTTTGCCTTGCTTGTAGTCTGGCATTATCGTTTTTTATCTTTACATATATGTTATCATTCCTTTAATACATAATAAAAAATAAATGTGTTTGTTGCTTGTTTTATTACGCATGATACGCCTTTAAGAGAATACTAACTTCAAAATTGACAGGACATTCAAGCACTTCACCGCCCGCATTTCTAATGACGATGTCAATGGATCGTAAGGATTTGGTACTATTAAACGGGACGTAATCTGCGATGTCGTTTGATGATTCAAAGTAGCACTGGACTCCATACGGCTTATCTAAATTACATTTACCGACCACAGAGAAATTACCATTTGCTTCAACTAAACCAGACTGATTTAAAGCACGGCTATGAACATAAACGGCCGTTTCACCGATTAAATTCACGATAGATTGCATCGTGCTACTCGCCGCGGCTGAAATATCGGCAGTTAGTCCTATCTTGTCGCTAATAGTGCTGTTATCGTAATCAAAAGCATATGTATCACCAGTGAAAGCAAAATTCAATTTATTAACGGAGTTCAAAGTTATAACTACGGAGTTAGGGGTAATTGCTGAATTAATCGCAGTTTGAAGAGCGGTAATAAATGTATCAATGGTGTATTGATTTGCTGTTACGATTGCCGTTTTTGTAGCCGATCCAGTTGTTTTAATCAATGTGAGAGTGTTGGCATAACTCGGTATGTTTGGGAAAACATTTGGAATAGAGATACTCTTAACGACATAAGCACTGATTATATCAATATTACGGCCAGTTGCTGGTAAATCAACGACGAAACGGCCATTGTGAGTAGAAGCGGATTTGGATTCTGTTTTATCGCTTGAGGAGACACGAAGGAGGAAATTTTTGCGGGTTCGCTTTTCGTCTTCAAGATTGGAGATAGTAAAAGACATTGCTATATATTATAATATATATTAATTTTTAATTTTTTTATTGTTTGACCACGGCACGAGATGGATAGATAGACGCAACTTTAACATATTTCAACCAAGCGGTGATGGCGCGGTCTGCGTTATAATCAGAAGCATACCGAATAGTAACTTCGGCAGTTCGTGAGTTATTGACCGCAAGACCGGATGCTCCAATGTGGGGCGATTGATTGAGTGTCTGGATAATGGTGGCAAAACCACCATTTGTAGCAGTAGTGGAAACTCCCGTAGCAGAATAATACTTACGAAAGTTTTCAAGAGAAACAGATGAAGACATGTAAGCATCACGAATGCCCATAGTCGCTTGGAGATTGTTAGCATACAACTCTGCACATCCTCGCTGAACTGAGGCAAGTGTATCAGTAGTGCCACCGATTTCCATCTTCTGCTGCGGAGCATACCAGTCACCAATACGGCATTGATATTGTCTGTAAGGCATTTGAGCCGTTCCAAGGTTATCAATACTAGCATTATCTGCAATTACATTTTGAGTGACGATATACAAGCACTGAGCACGAGCAACGGCCTTATTCACTTGAAGATTAAAATCATCGGATGTCCCGGGTTCGCCTTTTGGTTGTAATATGTTTCATAAGTGTATGGAAGACCATCCTTGCTTCCCATCTGTTCCAGAATATTTCTCTGCACGGCGGGAGCAAGTGAGAAGGTTTCCAACATAATAACAGGATTTGATATGGTATAAGTGAGAGCCGATCCGGAGAATCCAGCGGGAACCTTAGCATCAGTGGTTCCAATAATAGTCAATGCTTCTTGAGGCGGGGCAAATGTCAAACGAAGCCTCATACCACTAATCAAAGAGGGAGGAATGAGAGTTTCTTCATTAAACACTCCTGAAAAGTAATGAAGGGGAATACAAACTCTCAAATAATTGCCAGTCGCAACACTACCAGCAGTGGGGACATTGACCGCAAAGTAAGTAACTGCATCGTCCGTAACACTAGCCATAACATCAACACTTTCTCTCTGTCCAGACATCTGTGCCTGTCGGCGATAATCAAATGGATAATGCCACGGGAGAATATTTCGCACCATCTTGTTCAAATCTTCAATTCGTTCAAGTTCGCTACCATCCTTACTTTCCAACAAAAATCTTTCAAAAATAGCGGTAGCAGGAGTGTTTTGAAAGCCAATAGCACAAGCAACATTATCCTTTCCATCAGT
This sequence comes from Paulinella micropora, assembly GCA_019918135.1. NCBI lineage: Eukaryota > Cercozoa > Imbricatea > Euglyphida > Paulinellidae > Paulinella > Paulinella micropora. Next base: position 79,472 of record WBZZ01006392.1, on the reverse strand, counting down.
GGCTACCAACCCGTCTGCCTTAACATCAAATGTTAAATAGCAATTCTTTCCATAAACAAAATCAGTGCTTGCCTGTAATGTAAAAATCATTTCAGTCCCCGATGCACTGGTATAAGTCTGCTGGTCGGCAAAGTTCTTCTTAAAGATACTCCCCTGCTCAGTGAGTGCCAGATTTGCTGGCAACTCATACCTGAGGTTGTTGAGGGTCATCAACTCCTCCGTGTTTTTACTATCCTTTCCTTCCATTTTTGTTGTTGTGGTTGTAGAAATTACACTGCTTATTATACTAATAAAAAAATAATAGAAATTAAAAATAATTATTTATTCACCTGAAACGGATTGTTTAATAATATCAACTGAATTCTGTATATTGTCAAGTCTTGTGTCTTGTGGTGAAGTCAATTGAAACTCTCTTGCCTCAGCATTTTGAACCGCTTTCTTCAAGTAAGCCAAACTGCTAACAGCGGTGTCCAAATCAACAACATCTCCTTTTTCTTTGCTATCAGAAATGTCGGTTAATGTGTTTTGAATAGTGCTCTTCTCATACGGGACAAGGTCGCCAAACTCAGTCAATGGTTGATTAACTAATGGGGCACCATGACTACTCCATAATTCAAACTGATTTAGTTGAAAACCATCACTCGCGGGTCGGTTTCCTTCGTTGAGTTTGTTAATAAACTCGTTAGACAATCTATTGGAGGCATGTGTGTTTTTAATCATTATATATATGTAAGTTAATTTAATTTAAATTAACTTTAAAATATATTTTATCAATTAGCATTAATTATTTTTTTCATGATTTGTAAATTCTTGTGTGTAATTCTTTCCTCTTTCATTTTCTTTAAATCCGCTATGGCTTGATTTACATCAACGTCGCTCGTTTGCACAACTTCCTTAGGTGGTGGTGGAGTAGCATCTTCTATTGCTTCTATCTTGCTTGCTGGTGTTGTGGTAGTTTTTGTTGGCACAGCAACAGGAGTGGGATTGACAGATTTGGGTAAAGATTGTTCAACCTTAGGTGCTGGAGACATTTCAACTGGTTTCGCATTTGGTTCGGGAGTTGAATTATTTGCCGATGCTATGTCTGGCGCCTTTCTTTTCAATGCTTCGTCTGGCACTTGGTCTGGTTGCCCGCTGGCGATAGGTTCGTTAAGTGTTTTCTTTACTCTAGGTGCTTTTGGACGGATTAGACTTTTAATCTTACCACTCTTAATACCCTCTTCTATTTTTTTGATTGCCACATGTTCGGGTGTCCCCTTACGAATTGTTGTGAGTTTGCCTTGTCCATTTTCTTTATACCAAATTGACATTGCTTGATGATAAGGGGTCGCATATAGTTTCTGTGCTGACATATCTATTATATATGATAGATATTATTATATTATTATGAAACAAAAAAACTTTTTAATTGAATTAGTTTATAAATTAGTTTATGATTGAATTCAATCATAAATTGGTCATATCTCTATCCTTATTTAATCGCAATATAGTAGAGAAATTCTTTCTAAACTGGGTTGTTCTATCACTAGCAGTATTATTAATTGCTAGAAACGAATAAGGTTCTGCCGTAGCATATTTAACCATATTGTAAAATTCTTTTTTAGTGAGAAAAGGACTTTCGTATTCATCTGCCAGTCTGTCAAGTTCGCTCCGCCTTACTCCGTTAAAAATAATCATCCAATGGCAGTTAATTCTTACTCGTCGCGGGAGTTGTGTATAACTCTGCGTTGCTACCCAGACTGACACTTTAGCATGTGTTGAAGCGAAAAACAACTCTGTGAGCACTTCTGATTTGAGAAAAGTTTTACTCTGCGCAATGTCATCTAATAACAATAATATCTTTGGTGCCTTCTTAAAACCTTTAGTTTTAATCAGTTCTTTTTGTTTAGTTAATATGTCTCTCATTAACTCAGGCCTATCTTCTTTGATTATGTCTTCTTTTTTTAACTTGAGAGTGTCTTCTAAAATCGGGCACGGGCTTAAGCAAAATACGACTATTCTATCATAAAAACCTTTCAACATGTTCTTTTTTGCGAGTAGATTACAAATCATAACTGATTTACCTCCGCCAGTGCTGGCGCATATAACCATAGTCCCCATTGCTGGCAATATTCCTTCTTTTTGAATAGGGAGCAATTCAACACTATCTCTTTGTGTTTTAATTGGTTGTATTTCTAAGTCATTGTGAAATTTGGGCGGTTTTTTGCTATCTAATTCTGTTATTACTGGCCTGTCAATAGTAAATTCCTCGTGTGCTTTTTCTATGTTGGTCTTCTCCAGATTTTGCTTCAAAAGTGTTTTTCGTGGCAACTTGTTGGCTATTAATCCTTTATGTATAGACCTCGGCATCTTATATTATAAATATCTATACTATGGGTTTTGAAAATAGTTTGGATTATATCTATAATTATCATATTCGGCACCAAATGGTTGGGGTGGTGAAGCATAATTATAGAAATAAGGAGAGTAAGGACTACCAAAAGCATAATTACTTGGAGGATTGACGAGCGGTTTAAAATCTTTTCTTTCTGGGCGGGTTTGAACCTGTCGCGGGATTTCCGCTGAGAAGTTTCGTGTTAGTTTGCGCTTCATTTTTGGAAACTCTCTTTTTTCTCTCATTCTGTTTTGAATGACGGCTCTATTGTATCTATTCAACATAAAGTGATTATTTGTGTTGCTATAAAGTGTGTTATCTAGCAATTCAAAGTCATTCTTCGTTGCTAGCACACGATCGCGTCTTTGTTCGTTGCCTTTAATAAGTGGATTAGTTTGCGAAGTGCCGATACCTCCATTCTGATCACTTGGCATAAGAAAACGGATAAGTGCCATTAAGTCTTCTCTTTCATCGGCGGGCGATTTTCCCATAATTTATCAACCAATTGGTCAATACTTCTCATGCTATCAACCATTTGGTCATTGGCAACATTTGGTTGTTCTTCGTTTTTAATATCAGTCTGTGGTGGCGGTTGAACAGGTTCTTCAATAAATCCACTTGTTCTTGGCACTAGTGGCACTGGCAATGGTGCTGGTGCTTGTGTTGTTTGCGGTGCTGGTGGTTGAGTTTGCGGTGCTGGTGGCATGTTTGCGGTGGCATAGTTTGCGGTGGCTGGTTTGCGGTGGTTGAGTTTTTTCAACTTGACTATCCTTCAATTCTAAATCCTCCAATTGCTTCATTTGGTCTGGTGTCAATTTACCCCTCACTTCTTGATAAATTCTCTTATCCAAAATATCATCCGCATCTGCTACTTCTGATATACTAGCACCTTGATTTAGTGCTTGTTTAATGGCCTCTTCCCATCCAACTTTTGGATCGTCATAATTAGAAAGTTTAATTTTCTTTCCAGTTTTCTCTCTCAACGATTTAACAAATCCCTTTAAGTGCCTCGTTTGGGCACCTTTATCATCAAGTATAGCCAAGTTATTGCCCAGTCCGATTGAATCAAATTGGGCTACTACCATATTGTCTGAGTATGCGATCGGGACTTCAACACTAAGATTTATATCTTTTTCTATACTTGGTGGAATATCTTTTGTATTTATTTTTTCTATAAAATTATTAATTGTAGTTTCATTTGCTGGTGCGATAAGAGAATATCCTTTCACACCATCCGCTTTTTCTTGTGATTTAACCATTTTGTTAAAACCATCAACGAGTTCCGCATATTGTTTATTAAATGTAGCAGGATTTACCGCTTTATTTACTTTAAATGTTGCATCCTTGTCAAAACTGCCCACATTTTTCATAATACCAATCATAGACATTAATGTTTTATCTACATCACCTATAAATCCATTATACTTCGCATCTGGAGGAGTGGTTTTGATAGTTTTCCAAAACTTCATCGCATCCCAAAAAGATACTCCGCCACGTGCCCTCCCCTGTGCTTCTAAGGCCATTCTAGATATATCCGCTTTTGAAAACATTGAGTTGTAATTGTCAAAAATACTCTTGGCAACTTCGGCCGTAGCCAATCCATTACTCGTTAGATAATCACTCATATTGGTAATTCTTTCAAAGTATCGTTTATCGGCAAAGTCTTGGACATTCTTATCGCCAGTAGCATACAATAAATCATGTTCAAAAGCAACCAAGTCCAAAGCATCTGCTGGTAGAATGTAAGGAAACTTGCCACGAGTTCTATCTTCTAATTGAAGACGGCTTTCCACTCGTGTGCCCCGCCATTATAATTACTTCCTTCGGTATGAATTCGTTCTTCTTCCAACTTAATGAGAGCATCTGGTTGAGCAGACCATGTTCTATATATTTCTCCAAGTGCTTTTCCCAGACCGAGAACCGTCATAGTCTCTACGCCTGTTTTAAAATAGTCCCACGCACCCAAAGACACTATCCAGTGGCTAATCTGCTATCCATAGTCTCTTAATACATAATCACCTATTCTTTGCTGTCCGCCTGCGATTAAACGAGGGTTAGCAGGAGGCAAACCCTCTGGTGCTTCATTTCTTGCTAGTGTTAGCAAAAGGTATTAAAGCATCTGCTCCTCCTTCTTCCAAGTAATCCAACATTCATCGCCCGTAGTTGTGGATTGTTGGCAACAAATCTCAATATCTGTCCCCACGCTAGCCTTCTCACACCATATCGCCCAACACCTGTAGCAAGGTTAAGTAATCTATTAAGTCTGGGGCTCATAATTATCTCTTGAATACTTCTAATAATAGCATTAACAAATCTTTCTACACTTCGGGGGTCATCACCTATTCGTGGCACAAGCATCTTGTGTTCATCGCCTATCTGTGCTTCTATTGAAGCATCATCTGGGTGTTTTCTCTCCCACTCTTCTCGGTTTTCTTTCCATTCTTTGTAATCTTGCTCCGCTTGCTTTCTATCCTCTCTTCGTATTGGACGAGTTTTGTCTTTGTTGCCTTTGTTTTTCATATATGTTAAGCCCTTATCAGTTAATTGTTTTAGTTCTTCTTCTCTGTATCCTTGTTTCACCAATTGCGCTATATCACGCTTCATTTGCTGGATATTGTCTTCTATGTGTGCTATATCATATTTATCGGTAGCCATTGCCAATTTTCGCATTTCAATCATTTGTTCGTTCATGGGGGCAGTTCCGTGTTTTCTTTCAAATTCTTTCATATCAATGCCGTCATCTTGAAGGTGTGCTTTCAGTTCGTCGTAATTCATATTTACATAAATACTTCGCTTATTGTCCAAGGCACTAATCCTGTCTTTTAAATCTTCCATAGTATTTCCCCTCTTTGTTGAAGCATCCAATAATCTATCCGTTCTAAGCATCTCATAGGCCTGATTACGGATACCTTCACGAATTCCTTCAGCCCATGCAGTGTCGTCTCCTTCATTCAACAAAAACTTATGTTCCCGTTTAATTTTGCCATAGTATGCGAAAAATGGTTTTTCGTGTGGCATTTTTTATATCCGCTATTATATATCATGGAAAATAAAAAAGAAAAAAGCAAGGACGAGCAACAACTTGAAGAGTTGGAAAGGCTAGGGAAGGAAATTGACCAAATCCGCATCACTCAGAACTTGGTGAATAGAAACCCTGCCGTTTTTAGAAAACCTGAAAATATACTTTACCGCTTACCGCTATCAGATAAGCAACGCGAGGTGATTTATAATAATATAATTAAAGAGAAAGATAATATATAATGTTGTTAATACTGCTATTTGTGTTATCTCCAACTTGTTGGAGATTTGCTATGTCGCGGACTGCCTGCGACTTTTACTCACGGGTAAGCGAAAAAAAGAATATAAGTTGTGTTTATTGTATTCAAAAAGGTATAGATACTAAATTTAAATGTGTGTATAAGCCAATGGCAGATTGGTGTATTAGTTTTGATGAAGCCCTACCATTAATGTGCTCAAATAATGATATGTGGTATAAAATACATACCTATGAATGCTCACTTCTTTGAAGCATTCGGGCTAGGAAGCACTATACCCACCAAAAGTGTGAGTATTCCGACATAGACATTCGCAGTTTCGCAGGGGAGGTTTTTTTCGCTTAATTTCACTAAACATAAGACTATAATTCCAATGATTATAGTCATTTGGAAGAGATATTTAATCAATCTGCTATCAGTCTTCTTATTAGTCATACAACAATTCCATTCATTTTCTATCTCATTTTCAATTTTTTTCTCTTCTGTTTTTAGTTCCACTTCAAGGACACGGGATTTTAACTCGGGAGTTAGTTCACTATCTCGGACATGTCCGAGATTATCCATATCCATAATAGGCGGGGGTCTGTGAAGTCTGGTTGTATTATTAGCCATTGGTTGGATATACAACGGCTCGTATTTCTGCTAATTGATAATCTTCGACTTGTCGAAGATACCTTGGTCTTGTAGTATATTAAGTAAAGTTTTATTTTCTTTCTCTAAATTAACTACCCTATCTCGGACATGACCGAGATTATCCGCCATGTGTTGAAATCCGCTGACCAATACAGGTATAAAGTCAGTATATGTTATGCCTTCAAGGTAGCCTTCTCCATCCTCTGCTTTCATTCCACTTTCAGATACAAATTCAGGAAATACTTTTTTGACTTCGTCCGCAATAAATCCGTGGCCTTTTTTTTCTTTCTTCTCATCTGATTTCCAGTAATATGAACAACAATTTATTTTCATAAGTTTATCACAACAATCACCGCAGTCTAATGTTTTAATATCCGATTTTAGCCTTCTGTCCGAGGAGTTTGTCCAAGCACCATTTAGCGGAATATAATTATAACTACCAGACGGCTCGCTGTTGGTATTTGAAGTAGTCCAAGCATGGAGCAAACCAGTTGAAGATGTAAGCACTCCATAATTCGTATATCCTCCTGATTTAAAATGTAGTAGCGGGTCGTTAGTATAAGTGGGTCTTTTTCGTATTAATAAATTACCGCTAGAAGTTGTTGGTAAAACTAACTCTCCCGACGTATTAATATTAATCGCCTCAGTGTAAGATATATTGTTTCCAACCGCTGTTCCTGAATTATAATAAAAAGCGAGTTTTCCACCTTTTTGAATTAGAAAGTTTGAACCGCTGTGGCTTGATTTCCAGTTCGTGCCATCAAAATAAGCATCAAAACTTAAATTAACATTGTCGTGTGCCCAATTCAATAATTGAAATGTTGGATAAGCATCCGCCGTTGTTATTGCTTGTAAGTGTGCCCCTGCGACATTACTCGCCGTTCCGTATATTTCTAAACCACCTGTCGCTCCGACTCCTTTCGTTGAGTTGCCTATGATTATCGGCTTACCTAGTGCTGTTGTTATTTTATCGCTCGTTGTTAATGTTGTTGTTGATACACCCGCACTAGCCGTTATTAACCCTTTTGTCCATAAAGTCCCGTTTGCCCCGTTTAATGACATTAACAATTGTTCGGACGAGTTCTCCCAGATAAATCCGTCGGTTGAAGCATTGCTCACTCTAAATCTAACAGCAAAAGAAGTGAAATCATTGCCTGCAACCGCAGACCCTCCCGCTAGACTTCTAGTATTTGCACCTCCTCCATTTGAAGCCATATAAATACCATAACTTGTATTACCAGTGTCCCACAAAAATATTCCTCTTGTATTACCTCCATTAGTATTTCCTTGTATGACTATGCTAGAGCCCCCTGTCGCTGTTAATAATCCGCTTGCGGTTAATGTGGTTGTAGATACTCCCGCATTTGCCGTAATTAATCCGCTCGCGGTTGCTGTTGTTGTTGATATACCCGCGGTTGAAGTAATTGTTGTTCCAGTTATTGTTCCGCCATTTGTTATATTGTTTGAATTCATATCCAAGGCACCATAAAATCGCATACCACCCGCATTATTAAAACGGACGATATCAGACGAAGCAGACTTATTGTCCAAAAGTTTTGAAATATAAAGTCCCGCCCCTTTTACATCAGACGCTACATTCGTAAATACATAACCTCGTTGGTTAGCGGTTCCGCTTGTAGCGGTATTTAGAGTAAATAAGAAATACTGATAATCTCCTGATGTCTGTGAAAAGAATATATCTCCTCCATTTTGGTTTAATATCCTCGCCCCATTATATGTTATATTTCCACCATTAATGATATCCACATTATTGAAATCGGCTTGGCTTAACAAATTCAGTGCCCTTACATCATTTCTACTTCCATTAAATATCTTAATTCCTGTTATTGTTTGGTCGCCTGTTAGTTTTACATTTTGCCCGTCCAATGTGTCCGCATATCCTTTTGTTGCTCCGTCCGTTGATAATGTTGGAGTTCCAAGGTTCGCTATTTTGCTACTATTACAATCTAACCCCGAAGCATTTACCCAACCGACTATCATCCCATCAATAATAAAACTTATTTTTTTCGCAGAAATTTCAAAGTTGTAATATGTTGCTGTTTTCATATCCAAACTAGCAATTGACCCGATATTGGCTGTGGAGTTAAAAACCACGAATGTGCCCTTTGTTGTAGCATTTATTGAATTTCCCGTTATTTCAACACCACTGCTATATGTCTTAATTCCTGCTATGGTTTGGTTTCCTGTTAGTTTCACATTTTGCCCGTCTAATGTATCTACATAACTTTTGTTTGCCCCGTCCGTTGTTGCTGTTGGTGTGGCTAAGTTTGTTATTTTTCTATTGTTTAAAGATAGTGTAGTGCCAGTTGCTGTCGCGATTACATTATCCCCCGCATATAACTCAACATACGAACCCGTTATTTGTATCGGATAATAGGCCGCGGTTGCTATTTTTTGTGCCACAATCTCTCCTATATTTGTCGCCGTATCAAAGGCAATACCGATACCATCAAAAGCGGCTGGAGCAGTAGCACCCCGCACTTCTATTGTTGAAGTAAATTTTTTATTCCCTGCTATGGTTTGGTCTCCTGTTAGTTTGACGACTGCGGTATCAAGAGCCGAAACATCAACACCATCAACCAAATTTACATTTGTTATACTTTGGCTTTTCATATCAATCCCCGCACTAGCATTTATTATGTTGCTGAATGTTTTGGTTCCTGCTATGGTTTGGTCTCCTGTTAGTTTGACGACTGCGGTATCAATAGCCGAAACATCAATACCATCAACCAAATTTACATTTGTTATTGAAAATCCTCCCATATTTAAACTGCCAGTCATAGCCGTTGTGCCGTCCTTTGCTAGTTTCGTATCGGTATATGCTTTCGTTGAAGCATCGCCATCATAGAATGGTGCGGGTAGTCCGCTGATTGCTGTTGAGCTGTTAAAATTTAAAACATTATTTGTCAGTGTCATTCCGCCCCCTGTTGTTGGAGCAAAAAGTATGGACGAGCCGACAATAGTTAGTGGATAGCCCGTTACTCCACCTACCTCCGACGAATAGATAGAGCCCATATTATTGTTGTAATTGAAGAATAACTTGCCAGTATTTAATGGATTTGAGTCTTTTACGGCTACATAAGTAGTAAATGTTTTATTCCCTGTTATGGTTTGGTCTCCTGTTAGTTTTACCACAGAAGTATCAAGAGCCGAAACATCAACACCATCAACTAAATTGACATTTGTTATACTTTGGCTTTTCATATCAATCCCCGCACTAGCATTTATTATACTGCTAAATGTCTTAATTCCTGCTATGGTTTGGTCTCCTGTTAATTTAACCACAGCACTATCAAGGGCAGAAACATCAACACCATCAACATTACCGACATTTACTATATTAAAACTTCCCATATTCAAATCTCCAAACATCATAGTGAGCCCATCCAATCTAAGAAAAGGAGAAGCAACATTTCGCCATTGCCCTGTGCTATAAATGAGTAGTTGGTTATTTGTGGGTGTGCCTGTTATGACTACATCCGTTAATTTATCCAATTCAAAGTCGCTTATATAACTTGAAGTCAATGTAGCAAATGAAGTATTGCCGAGCCCGTCCGTTTTTAATATTTGATTAGCCGTGCCGTCCGCTATTGGTAAGTCGTATTCGTTATTAATTGACACATAACCAGTATCAGATATCAACAAAGAAGAGTTATTATTTTTTGACGATATGGTTATGTCGTCAGTCCTTGCTTGGACTGAGTTTGCTTCTATGTGGTCGCCATATAATACACCATCAACTTCTAAATCCTCGTCTATTATCACAGAGCCGTAATAGTGATATGCCCACGGATTGCCTAAATGGTTCATATTTAAATTCTATTATTTTATAATAAATCTTATAATAAATCTTATAGTATAAGATAGATATATATATAGTTTAAAAAAATGAATATATTTGGCCGTTCGCAAGAGCAACAATCTATTGACACAAAAACAATCGCGGTCGTGGCCACCCCGACATTAACAAGAAACATTCAAAATGCTTATGTTGGTCTTGACATTAGGTCATGGATGACGAGTTCCACATTTACCACTCTATGCACGGGCGGATATGGTAGCAAAACAATATCAAGTTTAGGATATGGTTATTTCATTAATGTATCATTTCGTGGTTCATTGAATTTACCCGCACCAACTGGCATTGCCACTTTTCAATTTTGGTTTCATATCACAGATGGCACGAATACATATGATTATTACACCGAAGTGCTAAATTATACAACCGCCATTGATTATAAGTCTTTTGATTGTGTGTGGCTAATCCAAAGATACGGAGTTCAAATGAATTTGACTTGGCAGATGACTTGTCCAAACCCGTCTGACACTACCAACAACCGCACTATACGAATTGTAGATAATACAACAAATGATGCTCTGGTAACATACGCGACGGATGCTCCATTAACAATGGAAGTGTATTATAAATCAGCGTCTGCGGAGCCTGTATCTTTCAAACCTTCGTATTTCAATATTGATGTGATGAGAGACATAGCACTAACTGCCTCTTACACATGAAACCTGTCATACATATCCTTTAGTGTCGTGAGTTTGCCCTCGTGTTGAGATAAAACATCGCGGAAAAATGTCTTATAATCTAACTTACCATATTTAAGAGTGGGGCGTTGCTCTGGTGGTATGTGTCCGTATCTACTCTCGTGCCATTTCTTCATATCCTCCTGTAATATGGTGCGGTCATCCACTTTCATGTATAAGAAATTAAACGGGTCTTTGGATACTTTCAAATGTGCCGTTATTATTTCATAGCAACTATACCCGCCCTCGGGTGGATTCCGCTTTGCTTTAATCGGGGTTTTCTTCTCATTTGGGGGCGTGGACGCTTCTAAAACAGGCATTTCTTTTTTCGCCAATTCTTCTCCTACGTTGGCCTTGATTTCAGTAATACCAGTTTCCTTCAAATCACTTTCTTTAAAAGGCGTAAATTCTTCCGCCTCATCAAAAACAACATTCTTCAATGTATCAACGGGGGGCAATGAAACTTCAACGTTATCACCCCGCGGGGGTTGTTCGGGTCGGTATTTTTCGTAAAATGATACAATGTCGGGTTTCGTCCATTTAATGGTCGGTTTCTTAACATTGCTATCAATCTCCCATTTGGCGATCTCGTCAAGGTAGTATTGCTTAGTACTCATACTATATAAGATTGTAGAAAAAAAATACCAACTGGTATTATTGTTTATTCATCATCGTCGTCCTGTGTGCTAAATCGCCATTCTTGGTCGCCATAAATAGTTCGCCATGTGTTCTGGCATTCTTCCAGAGAGGGTAATTGTATAAATCTTGGTCTCCTTCCGCCTATGGTTTTCTTTATTTCCCTTGCATCGGGGATCAGTTTTTTCATTTGCATCCAAAAACTAGTTCGTGAGGTATGGGGATCGTTAATATTTGATTTGTATATGTCATACATTACTTCTTTTGAAACTTCTTCGCCAAATTGTATTTCTGGCATTCCGCTTGAAATATGGCCATCGTTTAAACAATCCAACCACCACTTTCTTATTTTAGATAATGTTTTTGCTTTTTGTTGTCGTAGTCCGCCTGTTAATATCGTCTCGCGATCGTTAAAAGTGCTAAGGTCTCGTTCGGCAAGAAACTTCGCCAGTCGCTGTCGGTCAATTGCACGGATATCCGTAATTGCTTTTCTTTTTTCGTTTTCCTTCATTAGTGCCAATTCGTCCGATACTTCCAATACTAGCCATCGTTGCTCCGTCGTTCCTGCGGGGACAACCCATTCTTCGTTAGAAGCAAGCACCAAGAAGAAGATATTTTCTAATGTGAGATTTGGTAAATATTTTTGTTTGAGAGTGAGTGTATTTTCGGATACCATTTTCTTAATAGTGCCCGCTCGTTCCTTATCACCACCCCACACCATTTCGTCCATATATACGACTATAGCCCGTGCTAGTTGGGCATTGAAGTCGCCTAACACTTCTTTCACATCGGAGGGCTGAAAGTAATATTCGCCACCAATAATATCTTTGAATATTTCAAGGATAATCCCCTTACCTGCTCGTTCTGTGCTGGTTAGCACCAAAGATAAATGTAATTTCTCCCACGGCTTTTGGTAAATGTGGGCAAACATATCCAAAACCTTTTTATAGACATTTTGGTCTCCACCGCACCATCTGTTGAAAATATCTTGAAAGAATGGCTCGTTTTTCTCTTCTTCTGGAGTAAATGATTTTACATCGTGCAATGTGTCGGCGGGGACGGCAAATCCTTTGAATAAGTTGTAAAACCCTTTTTTGTTGTCATCAAAGTATGCCTTGGGGTCAAAGATAATATCATTTACCTCTCGTCGTTTCGGGTGAGTATTCCACATTTTGTATAAATCAACAACATTCAATGTGGCGGGGTTTTTGCCTAGTGCCATCCAGTCTTCCTTTGAAAGATTAGTCTTTATTCTTTTGTTTTTGAAGAAGGCCTCCATCGCCGTTTCTGTTTTATAACGAAACACCATTTTATCCCTAGCATCAATGTATTCTTCAATTATGGTTGGCTTTGCCAAGTTAGCAAAACAATATGATTTGTTCATCCATGCCAAAGCGGTTTCTAGAAAATCTTTGAATTTTTCAATCGTCTTACACTCACTGCCAAGTCGCCGTAAGTCATCAATAGTATTGATATCGTGAGCAATTGCGGGAGTAAATTCATGAATTCGCACACCTTTACCTTCACAACCCGTATCATGGCAGTAGAAATAAAGCCCGTCTCGTTTCCACACAACATAGCAGTTGTCGCTTTGGTTCTCCTCGCCATTTATGATACATTTTCTCACTCCTTTCGTTTTTAAAACAAACATTCGTTGCTTTTGCTCTTTTATATCCACATTAGCCACTTTGCTGAGTATGATTTGTTCAACTTCGGCAATAGTTATGTGCTGGTATCGTCGCAGAGAAGTGTATTCGGGCAGTTTAACACCATAATATGAGGTTTCGTCGGGTCGCATGATTAAGTAATCATCAATTTCAACATTTTGTAATAGTTTCAATGTATTGGTTTTTGGTGTATAAGAGTATGGAAGCAACACACGATTGCTCCCGTCTTTGTGAGAGTAAATGGTGCGAAATGCTCGGTTCTTGTTATACACGGAGATATCAAGAATGGTTCGCAGTTCAATTTTTTTATCCTGTCGTTCAAAGGTAAAGCAGAGGTCAGTGTAATTTTTTTCAATAATGGTTTCAACGAATTTCCAAAATTCTTTTTGTGTGTCGCAGTTGGCAAATACGAAGCCGTTGTCATATGAAAAGTGGCACGACATCTTATCACCCTTGCAAGCATCCAAGTATTTGGCCTTTTTCGGGTTGTATTTCATACCAAGTAGTTGAAATACATTTTCCATTAAATCGTTCCATCGTTCATACATCTTCTCTCGTGAGATACTCAAGTTATCGCCGTCCAAATCGGCAAACATTCGCTGTGGCTTACCATCCATCAACACTTCGTAAAATTGTTTTTGTTCTTCGGGGGTTTTTTCAATCAATTCAATAAAGTCTTCTTGGTTTGGTAAAGTAGTAAATTGTTTGTTGCCCCATTTGATAAGGATTTCGGCCGTTTTGCCCTCCAGTGCTTCTTCCTGTTTCCAGTGCCAGTTGCCATTGTCCAACATAGGGGCGGTCATTGTATATCAGTGGTCAGATTTTTTTATAGAAAAATAATTAAATTGTTCTATATATCTATACCCATATGTTATCTTATCCTTAGATGAAATTAAAATATTCTATATATACTCACCGCAACCAAAAGGGAGTGTTGTTTCGTATTTTATTGTAGCAGTCGCATGGTTCATATCCTCTGTAAGCATTACAAAAGGAGCATTGGTAAAAGGCCTTTCGCATACATGTCGTGTGGTAGTATTTGTCCTTGTTCGGGTATCGTGCTATTATATTTTTTGAAATCGCCCTTTTACTTTCGCAGTGGCTACAGAATTTAACATTGGGGTCGTTAAGTCTAACTAGCAACGACAACTCTTCATTCATTTTACGATTATTAAACCTCTTGACACAATGAGAGCCAACAATCATCTCAGCACCACTCGTCCTGTGCTTGATTATGAAGTTCTTTGTAATTATGTGTCCACAGCAACAATAACTTTCCGTGCCACCTTCTAGCATACGTGCCACCTGCCAGTGATTAGTGTCCCATCGGCCGTCGGGGGCAACAAAACGGACAGCATTGATTAAATTTAAAAAATAATTTCCCTCCGTGTAATCAATGTGTAATTGTAAATCTTCCTGTGCCCAGTATGGGCGTGTCATCAGCAGTCTAGTGTCCATAGTATATTATGGTGGATATATTTATATATAAAATAATTTATATATTTACCGCCAGACTATCCCGCAATCGCCTCAAACTTATCAATTCTTCCTTTTGTTTTTCGTATCGCTCCTTCCGCTGTGCCTTAATTTTTTCCTTATTTTTGTGGTAGTAAGCCTTGGCATTTGCTCTGTTCTTATCGGGGTGTGCCTTCAAGTAAGCACTCGCCCTTTCCCTCCTTATTAATACCCGTTCGTCGGGCGTGTTATATTTCTTTTGTCTCGGCATGTTATATATATAATTATATTGTTTTAATTATTTAAATCAAAATTGTTTAATCATTAGATTTCCACTGGATTTCAATCATTAAAGGGCGGACACCTGCGAGAGAGAGCAGAGGGAGTTTTTATAAAATTCATCTTCCTGCCCCCTGTCCGCCCTTTGGCTTCATTTCTCCAAAACTTTTCCCTGTCCCCCTCCTATAAAGGGGGGACTATACTTTTTTTTTATTTTTCTTATAAAAGGTTGGACACCCTGTCCAAAGTAAAAAAAGATTAATAGTAAGTATAATAACATATAAAATCCTTAAAAAAACATAATAAAAAGTGTCCAACCTTCAAAAACTGAAGTCGGACACGGCCAACCTAAGGATTGGACAGGGGGTAGAAAGCGGTATTTAATAAAATCTCTCTCTCCCGTGCTCACATACACAAAAAGAAACAGGACTGCTTTTTATACTCAACAAGCACTACATAAGCACTACATTTTTTTACTCTCACATTATCCCCCCAACCCCCCCGTTTCAACTTCGTTGAAACCGCCCCCCCTTCCCCCCCTTTCGGGGTGTGATCATTTATGTTGGATAGACAGGTCTAACCGCAAAGTATAAAACAAGCCGTTAAAATGTAGAAAACCAACATTAGACATATACAAAAAAGTGTCCAACCCTTGTAAAAACCGACGAAGGTTTTCTAAAAATCAACCAACTAAGCACACTAAGAGAGATTAAGACATATTAAGCACATAGTCCATATAAAATTTATTTATATATATTTTTATGTAGTAAAAATATGGACTATGTGCTTAATATGTCTTAATCTCTCTTAGTGTGCTTAGTTGGTTGATTTTTAGAAAACCTTCGTCGGTTTTTACAAGGGTTGGACACTTTTTTGTATATGTCTAATGTTGGTTTTCTACATTTTAACGGCTTGTTTTATACTTTGCGGTTAGACCTGTCTATCCAACATAAATGATACATACATATATATATACATATATATATACATATATATATACATATATATATATATATTATATAATTAATGCCGTTTTGGAACTATAAACCTATCCACCTAGATTGTATTTGTGATGCTTTGACTGCCCTCATCATGTTAGTTATGTGTAATTGTCGTATATATAAATAACATATGTGATCTGATTCATTGTTGCCCTTCTCATCTTAATAATACATATCAGTACCACCATTTGTTGTTTTTGTAGTATATACTTCTCTCGTGTTGCAGGTGTGTTAGCACATTGCGTAGGCGGTGGTATATATTACTTGATTCGAATGTATGGTTGTTATTATGCACTATTATCCAGCATACATCCTATTTGCGCAAGTAGGTAGCAGGGGGAGACAACGGCGGAAACAGAGTATCATACACATATTTATGTACATAAGTACATCAAATACATGCACTTTTGCCCTTGTCATCACTTATATGTCTGCGTACATGTACATTTTATTATTATATATATTTGCATCTATACCGCAGTACATACAATTATTCATATGTGTGTCGTGACATGGTGTGTTTTCTTTTGATGATTCGTCCACTTAACCAAACTGCATGCTCACTCCACTCATTTATTCATACTTAGTTGGTATACATGTTATATATATGTATTAATTGTATATGTCAATCATGGGTAATGTACAGGTATGTTATTCTATAATATGTATAATATGCACCATATAGATATAGTATTTACATTTACATAACGTGTCATTTGCGTACGTACACATACATTCATTCGACAATGTATATATACGTATGTTATGCATAGCTATATGTACATGTGTATGTCCATATTTATATTGTAGTTATATACATATAATAGGTAATTAAATTACGTGTTGTCATTGTACTTAGATATGTTACTTTTCAAAGTTTATATGCATTCGTTCACGTTATTATACATACACATGCATACTGCAGATTATATGTTGATATCACTTTTCTTTGTGTAGTTGTTGGTGTGTAGGGGGAGCTCAATATTAATACCTGTATTCATGCATGGGGTGCAGGGGGAGTCTCTGTACATCTATTTCTATGCCCATTCTCTCTTTGTTTCTTTTGTTTTGTTATAGGTGAAAGCATATATATATAGTGTATGTGTGTGTGTGTGCTTGCGTGCGTGTCTACATAAACCTATGCATAGTCATGTTAGTTGTCATCTCCATCTTGTTTAATTATAACTTCTCCCAGCTCTTTCATTGTCACTCCCTTCCTTACTTTGAAATCATCACAATATTATATATTCTTCTTTGCTTATATATTATTCTTGTTAATTTCAGGGGGAGAGATGTAGACATAGGCATAGGACGGTACGGTCGTGAGCTCCAGGGGGAGAGCGATATAGTTATAGTAGACGGTACGGTCGTAAGCATCAGGGGGAGAGCGATAATAGGTAAGAGGTAGCATAGCGGACAGTAAGTTCATAATTGCTATTGAGCGATAATAGGTAAGAGGTAGCATAGCGGACAGTAAGACTTAAGTTGATAATTGCTATTGCTAATTTGGTTTACTGCTGTATTTATCCTACCTGTCCACCTTGATACATGTGTCACATACGCATCCGTGTGAGTACTAGTCTTCATATGTATCATTGTATGTCTTTGACCTTTCCTTGTGTTCATTTGACGGGCCCAACCTATGTTGCCCCTGTCTTCTGGGCACATTGTACGAGTGCCGTCTGTGTATGGTTGAATATTAATGTTGCGAATAATCAATTCATGACCTATATGTGTGTGTCTTAACATGTTCATTCATTATACCATCTTTCTGTTAACTTACATACATATCTGGTCCGACTTGTGTCATCCGTCCACTCATCACCCGATAATGGTAATAGTACTATTGACATGTTCTACCTGTGTTTGTCACTGATCTCATAGACTTCGTAACACATACCCCTCTATGATATGGTATTCATGTGTGCTGCCATGCGCATCGTCCCATGTCAAGGTTGTATATGCAGTGTATGATATTGTGAGGGAAGCATAAGCGTAGTAATACGGTACAGTTAGGCGAAGGTGTGATGCCTGATCGCGATTATGATAGTAGGGTAGGGTAGTAGGTCGCTTTAGACTTGCGTAGAAGGACAGAAGAGAGAATATTGTTTCTACGTATTCTAGTAATACTATATATGAGAATATTGTTTCTACGTATTCTAGTAATACTATCTCCTTCTTGTAACCTTCTTACCTGCTTACAGTTCCCTGTCCCTCCTACTCTACCAACTTCCACCTCTTGTCTGCATTGCACCCCTATCTCTGTCTCACCCACTCAAGTGTGTATACGTTGACTCGTAATCACTGTAATCGCATAGTACCTATCTTTCTGCATGCTAATGATTGATCTGTTTGTCGTGTGGTTCGTGTTGACGCATATCCATGAGTGTTTGCTTTTTCCTTACATTGACTTATGTGGCAATCACAGTGTGGATTTTGGGGTTTTTATTTCTTTCCATCGAATAATGCTGTATTTGTAACTGTATGTATCTTTTGCATGCATTTATTTTGAGACCCTAGCACTAATACATGCGTGTAGATGTGTACATAAATAATATCCCTTACGTACTAATGGCATGTTTGTTGTCCATATATATATATACATATATATATGTATATATATGTATATATATAATATATACATATATACATACATACATATATATATACATATATATATATGTATATATAATATATATACATATATACATACATACATACATACATATATATATATATATATATATAACAGCCTTAGGTCGTATTTATGTCTGCACTACAAGTCATGTATATAATATGTTTATGGTATGTTTATGCCTTATCGTATGCATCATAACTAGTATTTGTCTGTATCTGAGGACGCAGACATGTCTAGTCTTATTGCGGTGGATGATCTCGTTGTAGAGCCTATCCACGCAATTTTCATTGTGCCCCTGAGGGGTTGAGACGAGCAGAGTCGTATGCTCTCGTGTGTGTGTGTGTGAGTGTGCCGTTGTGTTTGTTTTTGTTGTCTTGTGTTCTGTTCACTGTGTGGTCAATGCCTGTGTCAAGCACGATGTTACACAACACAACAACCAACTCACTCCCAACACAACAATCAACAAATAACAGTCAAAGGTTTGGTGGACTCACCCTCCCCCTCTGCCGGGGGGAAGCCTTGCTGCTACCTCTGCCAAGCCAGACGATGCGTACGTGTGCACCCTGGCAGTACACAACAAACTTTCTGCACTCTGTAACCACCTTGCTGTTGACACAACAGAAAAAAGTACAAAAAGGTTTTCAAGGATTCCTTCTGGGCTCTGCCCAATGGATCAACTTATTCCCTTCCTTTTTCAAGAAGGAGTCTTTTCCAACTCAAAGAACAATCTTCGTTTGTCTTTTCTGATTGTGGTAGGTAGGTTTGTGAGTGTTGTCGTGTATGTCTTTGTGTGTGTGTGTACCGAGTGCTGTAGACTCTTCACACACTTGTTGACGATTGTCTTGAAAGCCACTCGGTATCCGAGTTCTTGTCCTTGCTGACCTATATGACACCACCCAACACGTTTGGAGTGTTTGAGTGTGATGTGGGGTGTGTGTTTCGTTGTTTGCGAACGAAAATAAAAATCATTCTCAAAACACACTCCTTTCTAGCCTCCCTGTCTTCAATTTACACTCAATTCCCCCGGCCTATGTCTTAATAGACTGGCCTACCACCCCTTTGAGAGATGGCTACCTTCTTTGGTGTGGGATGGGTGTTGTTTGTATAAACAGGTTTTATGCCAAAGGAATAGGTTTCTGTATGTGTGTCGTTTGTTGTTTTTCTTCTGCCTCTTTGCACGTGTCGACGTGTCAACAACGTTTGTGTGTGCTACGTGTTTGTGGCAGTACAAACTAGAGTTAGAGTGTGTAATTGTTGGTTATTCTCCTCGTGAGGAGTATGTATAGGTATAAGTGTAGGAGTGTTGACAGAACTGATAGGAGGGTGTTTTGACTCTCCTTGTATGTGTCTGTTAAGCACTCCTCTGACTTGACAATGTGTCGACAATCTAACTCGTGAGCACCCTAATGTTTCTGCCCCACTGAGTACACTTTCTATGCCCCCTACATACTTCCAACACACTGCTTGAGGGTGTCAAAATTGTACACACAACGAGTGTCTTGCCGTGCCGCTTTGTGGGCCTCTATGCAAGATTTCACTGTTGTTTCTGTGCACTGCAAGCTTCTAACACCTCCCCAACTCCTTTCCTACACTCCTCCACTACCTTTCCTTCTTTCTTTGCTTAGGGGAGTGGCTTTTTTCAAATTGCTGAAATGACTTTTGAAATTTGGAGGATATAAAAATCTAGGCTGGGACTCCACTTTTGTCGGTTATAATCAAAAAATATTATTTATTGCAAGCCGGGGTATTAATCCATCCAATTCCACAGCACTCTGAAAATAACCTAATCTTCCTCCTCTGCAAAGAGAGGAAACCAGTATGGCGGAAAATGTAGTAGACTGTCAGAGCCACTGAGCAACAAAAAGGAAAAAGAGAGGCATTTCCCAGTGTCACCCCTAACGATAATATTATACTGCTTAAAAAAGTAGTACAGGTTCGGAATTGTAATATTATCGTTTTCAACCTGCTCAAAAGTATATAAATAAAAACGGATATAACTACATCTTAAAGATATAGCTCAGGCTTCTATACATCACTGTGTATAGGGGTATGAGAAAAGGGTCGCATATTTACCTATCCGGCTGCGCCTACAGGTTGACTAAATAACCAGCTTCAAACTTACTTTAATAGGAAAATCACTCAACACAGACAAAAGCCAGCCAAACGAACGAAACAGCTCGTGCAGGTCTCTAACTTAGTCTAAAATTTCAGGTGTCTATACGTGAAATATTTGCATTTGCGCCACCACTGCCACCCACACCAGTAATTCAAGTACTAATTTTTCCACACTATGAACTATAACTATTCACTATTAATAACTAACGTATTTACCGGTTGTATTAATCCCATCACACTGACTAACTGAGCAGTTCCTAAGCCTAGTGGTTCTAGGTGCAGCCTTCCGCACCTCACCTAGCACTAGGTACAGCCTTTCGCACGTAACCTTGTGGTTCGCTAGTGGCAGCCTTCCGCACACACACCAGCTAGTTGTTAGCGCGGACGAACCGCAATAGCCCTATCGGGTGAGAGACTGGTGAGGGTCTTCACCGTACGCGGGGGGAAACCTCAGCAATATGCCGAGCTATTTTTGGTTTCGCAGAAGTAGACTCTACAGTCTTTCAAACTGCGGGAACCGTCCTCTAACCAAGGCTTCATAACCTGTTAGAACATATATCTAAATACTGTTCCTGCACAGAGGTAGCAAGCCGTCCACGGACCGGTTCAAGCTCAGTCACGGTCGCATCGTACCACAAGCTTTATTGAAAAGGCACAGACAGAACAACACGGCCCGGCACGTCCTGAAGGGATGGCTCTACCGACACGCAGCCTACAGACCGGCCGGGTCATACTGAATCGGTCCGTTACCGTATTAATACAACCTATTAGTCTAACACTTGCTTGTATCATTGTTCCACAAGGCGGATCACTGTCAATCCGTCCCGGATATTGACAACCACTTGTTCCAGGCGCTTGTCTTTACGGACTTTGACGTTGAACTGATGCATGGCCTGCATGAGCGCATATTCTCGGCGCTTCTGTTTGAGCTCTTTTTTCTTGGCCAGGCGCGCCTCTTCGTTGGGAATGCTGTCCAGTTGTGCCTGGATCAGATCAGGGTCTACGTACTCTGGGGGCACACCCATCAGCAAGTCGGGCTCTTTTCCCAGCTGCCCCTTCCACAGAGTGTTGTCTGCAAGTATGAGCCCACCCGGACGCAGCAGGTGATGGTCCAAAATGAAGTCAAGGTATCGGGAGTACGCTTTTTTATCCGCGTCGAGGTAGATTAGATCAAAAGGGACAGCCCGACGTGCTGCTTTCAACGCGGCCGCATTCAATTCGCTGAACTTGCTGTGTGCCTCATCTGTGCGTGCCGCCAGCGCAGCGAGGCCGTCGTCGGCTGAGACATGCAGCAAGGTGATTTTGCCTGCAACCGCGGCGGGCGCGTTGGCCACGTGCTGCTGTGCCATCTTGAAGACGTTCGGATCGTTCTCGATGGACACCACGCGGCCGTTGGGCCCGGTCGCAGTGGCGAAGCCAAGCGTCGCGTAGCCAACGAAGGTGCCCAGTTCCAGAATCCTGTCCAAGCCGCCGGTTTTGACAAACATGCTCATGAGCCCCATCTGCAGAGGCCCCGACACCATGTGGGCAGCCTCAGGCATCTTGGCCGCCGCGGCAAATCGAGCCTGGGCGAGGTAGGGCGGCTCATTTGCACTCTGCATCAGCGCGTAGGCCTCAACTGAATCCATCTCGCCGGGTAAGACCTGCGCGCCGTCGTTGATCCTCAAGCGCGGCGTCGTGCCCTTGGACTTCTTGTCCCGGAGCTCTCGACATTGCACTTTTGCCACCGCCTGTGCGGAGCGTCTGTCACTTATGTCTACAGGCTTGTCGGAAGTCACACGCTCTCCCATACGGTCGTTGAAGACGAAGTTAACACCACGAAACAAAGACACGTCTTCCATTGTTGGCAGCCCTTTCTCCCTCGCTGAGAATATGGCCTCGGGGTGCTGCTTGAGATATGACGTGTAGTTCACGATGCCACCTTGCAAAGAGCCAACGTCTTTGTACCCGAGCTTCTGTTTGACGTACGCGCCTACTTTGACACAACGAATGCCCCCGGTGCAGTACATGCGCACCGGGGCATCCTTGGGCACATCCTTGAGTGCTTTCTCCACCGCCTCCCATGTTTCTTTGAAGGTGTCCGTGTTGAGAGGCACAGAGCCTTCGAACTTGCCCACATTTGTCTCATATTTGTTGCGGCAGTCCAGCACCACCGCAGGGGCCCGGACTTCCCCGTCTGCCTTGCCTGCCTGCTGCTTCTTCTTCAAGGCGGTCAGCTCGGCGTGCCACGTGGCTGGGTCGATGGCGGAGCCGCAGTCCTCCCACTTGAGGCCCGACCAGTGCTCGTCCTCCAGGTCGTCGCTCACGATCTGCGACCGTGCCCGGATGTCCAGCTTCCTGAAGGGCGGCTCGAAGGTCCACTCGTCGGGCGTGAGCACGTTGTCCAGGTTGAGGTGCACGGTTGCCAACGGCGTCGAGTCCAGCCCCGGCAGCCGCACCTCCCACGTCACCTTCCTGAAAGAGTCTAATAGCGGCTGCGGCACTGCCATTTGCGCGTTCACCCCTTCGCGCGCCACGTAGACACGCCCCAAGGCGCCGAGTGGCACCCAGGCCGCGCGGAGCGCTTGCGCGAACAGCGGCGGGTCTGGGACCTCCACGAATTTGTAAAAGGACAGCATCTGGGTCTTTTTGCCAGCAAGCGGGGGCGCTCCACCCGCCGCTGCTTCAGTGTCGCAGATCAGGTTGCCGGAATCGGTCAGGTAGACGGACTCTTGCTTCTCACGAGTAAGCGCCTCCAGCTAACCGAACACGTCGTATTCGATATTATCATTGTTCTTTTATTGTGTTGTGTGCGAATGTAGAGTAACTGAGGCTTGTGTTCGTGTGATTGTGAGTGACTCTTTGACCTGGTAATACCAGTAGGCGCTGCTGCAGGAGCCGTCCTTGCGTACCACCGACGCCACGCCCCTCCTCACCACACCCTGGCACAACCATCGCGAGCTCTCTCTCCCACGTCTGCCGCACTCCTTCCTTTCTGATCCCCCCCCCCCCCCCCCCCCCGCCCCCCCTCCTTTGGGCGGCGGCCTGTCCCCTGCCACCCCCCCTTTTTTTTTCACTCTCAACGTCTCACTTACTCTTACTCACTCTCCTTTACTCACACACTTGTAACAAGAGACCTGATTGCCATTTTTGTGGTCGTAGCCGTGGAGCGCCTCGGAGGCCCGCAGCTTCTCCACCAGCGTAGCCTTAGGCCAGCAGAGCAAGTCTCCCTTGATCACGTCTCCTGCAAACATATGGGCGGATAGTACCAGACACGTTTTTGTTGGTGGATGACTGAGAGGTTACCAGGACGAGCGGTGATATGAGCCAGAGGTCCTTTATCCAACTTGGCTCCATAAACCCAACCCGGCTCACTGGAAACCCTAAAAGACATAGCATAACTTTCATCACTTTCTCTCCTCGCTTTCCTTCCTTTTTCTGCCTTTCCTTCTTTTTTTCTTTTATTTCTTCTTTTCTTCTTTCTTGCTTGCTTACTTTCCCCCACCCCTTCGCGCCCCCCCCCCCCCCCCCCCCCCCCTCTCTCTTTCTTTCTCTCCCTCCCTCCGTTCCACACCCCCCCCCCTCTCTATCTCTCTCTCTTTCTCTCTTTCTTTCTCTTTTCTCTTCTCTTTTTGTCTTTCTTTCCTTCTTTACTTCCTTCCTTCTTTCTTTCTTTCTTTCTTTCTCTCTCTCTCTCTTCTCTCTCTCTCTCTATCTCTCTCTCTCTCTCACTCACTCTCACTCACTCACTCACTCTCGCCTTCTCACACACGACGGTAGGGAACGCGTCGCAAGCACGTAGAGCTTCCAAAATACCCTGACTACTTATTTCGAATCGTATCTCATACATACCATTTGAAATAACGTCGGTACGCATAACCTTTGAATATTATTAAACAAATATAAACTAAAAGTATAGATAGGTATCTTCTTCTTCTTCCTCTTCTTCTCCTCTTTCTCCTTCATCTCCATCATCTTCTTCTTCTTCTTCCCTCTTCCTTCTTCATGCTTCCTGCTGCCTTCTTTCTGTCTTCTTTCTTCTTCTTCTTCTTCTTCTTCTTCTTCTTCTTCCTCCCCCCCCTCCCCCCTCCCTCCTTCTTCTTTCTTCTTTCATCTTCTTCTTCTTCTTCTTCTTCTTCTTCTTCTTCTTCTTCTTCTTCTTCTTCTTCTTCTTGTTTTTGTTTTTGTTTTTCTTCTTCTTCTTCTTCTTCTTCTTCTTCTTCTTCTTCTTCTCTCCCTCTCTTTCTTTCTCTCTCTCTCTCTCTCTCTTATATAATAATTATTTTAAGCTCTCTCTCTCTCTCTCTCTCTCGCTCTCTCTCTCTCTCTCTATCTATCTATCTATCTATCTCTCTCTCTCTCTCTCTCTCTCTCTCGCACACACACATACACACACACCCACACATACACACACACACGCCGCGCGCGCGTGTTCTCACATCCTTCTCAATCTTTCTTCCTCCTCCTCCTCCTCCTCTCTCTCTTTCTCTCTCTCTCTCTCTATCTCTCTCTCTCTCTTCCTCTTTCGCTCGATCTCTCTCCCTCCCTCCCTCCCTCCCTCTCTCTCTCTCTCTCTCCCGTATAACCAGTGATACATATTCTACCCTGTATTCATCATATATTCACTACTTCGATATACAACTGTTAAAAAAATTTCTTCTTTTCCTTCTTCAGCTTCTTCTTCTTCTTATGTTGTCGTTGTTGTTGTTGTTGTTGTTGCTCTCTCTCTCTATATCTCTATCTCTCTCTCACTTCTCTCTCTCTCTCCCCGCCCCCCCCCCCCCCCTCTCTCTCCCTCCCTCCCTCCCTCTCTCTCTCTCTCTCTCCTTTTTATTTAATCAAAGTTATACAGAACTTTTCTACTTATAATTCAGTGTATCTTTAACACTTACGCGTAAAGGGGTAAAGATACATTAATTATATAACACTTAAGCGTAAAGGGTAAAGATACATTAATCATATATTCATAATTATTCTTTCACCACACATAAGGGTTATGGGCGGTGGGGAGCGCATGCAATCGGCACGATTGAGCTTAAAAAGATACCCCTGTCATCCTTATTTCGAATCGTATCTCATACATACCATTTGAATTAAGTGTCCCATACGGACCCCTCAAACTGGATACTAATGAGTCAAAGTACTCACCGTATTTCCGGTGTTACATATTCTACCCTGTATTCTAACTATGCTTATACATTATAATCATCCTTGCTTTGTCTATTTCTCTTGTTCTCTTTCTTTTTTCTTATTCATCCCCCTTTTCTCTCTATCTCCTCTTTCTCTCTCTACATATTATTAAAAACATGCATACTCTCTCTCTCTCTCTCTCTCTTTCTCTTCCTCTTTCTCTCGATGGGGGTGGGGAGGAGCATGCAGCAGCACGTTGGGAAGCTGAAAAACTACTAAACCCCTGACTTCCTTCTTTCGAATGGTTACTCATAGATACCGTTTGAAATAAGCCCCATACGCACCCCTTAAACCAGAAATGGTTCATATGGAGACAAAGTACTCCTGGCTTATCTAGCTGGTGCTATTCTGTATTCATCAGATAGATAGACTTATACTAAAAAAAAAAAAAAAAAAAAAAAAAAAAAAAAAAAAAAAAAACTTCCTCTTATTCTTCCTCTTTTTCTTTTTCTTCTTTTTCTTCTTTCTTATTATTATTATCATTATTATTATTATTATTATTATTTGGACACCGTGATAGCCCAGTGGTCAAGTTCTACCATCTGGGCCCTGTCGCCAGTTCGATTCCCGTCGGTGCCACCAGTATTTTCATTGAACATACCGGTCTATTTCTGGACCAGTATTTTCATTGAACATACCGGCCCGTCTGGAAGTGTTGGAACTGCCCTTGCGGGGGTGTCATTAGAGCTTATCGTCAATTCTTCGTACTCCCCTCACGGGTGAGACGATGGAGGCGCATGTGCAGAAATGCATCAGCCATTGACAGAGAAGCACTATTATTATTATTATTATTATTATTATTATTATGGACACCGTGATAGCCCAGTGGTCAAGTTCTACCATCTGGGCCCTGTCGCCAGTTCGATTCCCGTCGGTGCCACCAGTATTTTCATTGAACGTAACGATCCGTCTGGACCAGTATTTTCATTGAACATACCGGCCCGTCTGGAAGTGTTGGAACTGCCCTTGCGGGGGTGTCATTAGAGCTTATCGTCAATTCTTCGTACTCCCCTCACGGGTGAGACGATGGAGGCGCATGTGCAGAAATGCATCAGCCATTGACAGAGAAGCACTATTATTATTATTATTATTATTATTATTATTATTATTTCCCGATGAAAAAACCTAGTCACACTTGCTAAACAGAGTTCCAGCCCAATGGCCTCAAGGCGTTAAACTGTGACGCCAACTCATAACCCTTTGGTGGTAGATGCTGGGGAGGAGGGTCGTTGCGCGCGTAAAAGATCTTAAACTCTGCATATGCTGGTTGATAGCCCAGGACCCAGCAGACACCAGATTGTTATGGGTGGGGTTTCGAGGCAGCTCTAGCAACCGCGCTTGGTGTATGCACTTGCACATTCGGTGACGTCTTGCAAGAGGTTGCTGGGACTGCGGAATAACCTCGGCTTAGTGCAGTCTTGCCCTCAGGAGCTCCATCGGCCCCGATCATCAGGCGAGAGACTGACACGGGGGGGTGGAGGACCTCGAACAAGGGTATTGGAGGCTTATGTCCATTGAGGATATGCCATTAGCTGCATCAGTACGCCTCAGATATAGTATTATTATTATTATTATTATTATTATTATTATTATTATTATTATTATCATTATTATTATTATTATTATTATTATTATTATTATTATTATTATTATTATTATTATTATTATTATTACTATTACTATTATTTTGGGGGGCACCAATACATGGTTGGGTGTCACCGCCACACGGCGGGGTTGGGGCCGTTGGCAGCTTGTTATGAGGGGTACATAATCAGTGCTCCACTGATTCATGAGACGGAAACTTTTACTGAGAGAAGCTCTCTCACCACGCTCACGGCTCTTGGCTCGGGGTGGCCTCTGGTATCACTCGGGGTGCGGGGGGTGGGGGTTATCTGAAGGAGGGGGTTGGGCTCAGTGGGTCACTGGACAGGTTGGTTAACTAAACTACTGTCGGTATGAGTGGGAATGAAGGCGACAGGCTCCACACATTTCCACAAGCCTTGAAATCACTCAACTGCCACAGTAGCGACTGCCTGGACGCGGGGCTCCTGACTCACCCTCTCTCCCAGAACCCCTCGTGCTCACTTTGCGGATGCCATGGGGATGCTCTGGCGGAGGGTCGGGACGTGTTGGGTGCATGTGACCGGGCCTGTCACTTAGTGTTCTCGGTAGATGACTCTTTTGTAGCTTCTATCGGACGCAGGGTGGCTTGCCACGACACCTCAATGATGCATAGTACGTCACGTCTCTGGCCTGGTTACGGGGGCGGGTAACTGAGGCGGGTTCCTGAAGGCTGGTTACGGAAGCTATGTTATTGTTGTTGGGTTCCTGGCTGCTATGTTATTGTTGTTGGGTTCCTGGCTGCTATGTTATTGTTGTTGGGTTCCTGGCTGCTATGTTATTGTTGTTGGGTTCCTGGCTGCTATGTTATTGTTGTTGGGTTCCTGGCGGCGTACATGTTTATGCTTTTTTAAGGGTTGAGCTTTAAATAACCCCACTCGGGTCTTCTTTTATCGAGCTCACCACTCGGTGGATGGAGGCCTGGGGTAGACTTATACGATGTTTTTGATGCTAGGTTCCGTCTCCAGGGATTCGACTGGCATCGCTGCTTTGCCTCACCGCACTGCCTCACCCACACATCCACGCTGGCACACTGTTTCTCCTCTTGCTCTTGTACCTATGTCGCACACAGCTATGAGCTCACACCGATGAGTGGTTGTGACGAGGTGCACCCAGCTGGATTGCGGGCGAGCCACGGCGGCCTCGCTCTCGCTCGCTCTCTCTCTCTTTCCCTCTCTCTCTTTTTTTTTTATTTTTATTTTTTTTTTCTTTTTTTTTTTTTTTTTTTTTTTTTTTTTTTTTTTTTTTTTTGTTGTTGTTGCTTTGCTTTGCTTTGCTTTGGGCGAGGCCTAGCTTTCACATTGGCGGGCTGAGCCTATGAGGGGCGCACGATAAGCGTTCCATTGATTTATGAGACGGGTCCCAATTACTGAGAGTAACTCATGTGAGTTGCTCATCATACTCATGGCTCTTGGCTCGGGGTGGCCTCTGGAATCACAAGGGGTGGGCACTGGGGGAGGGGGTTGTGTTCAGAGGGTCACCGCGAAGGATGGTCAACCAAACTACTGTCGGTCGGAGTTTGTACGAAGGCGAGAGGCCCTACACTTACCACAAGCCTTGAAACGACTAAATGACCAAAGTAACGACGGACCGGAGCGGGGCTCCTGGCTCACCCTCTCTCTCAGCACTCTTCGTGCTCATCCTGCGGATGCCATGGGGTTGCTCTGGCGGAGGGTTATGGGGTGGTGGGTACACGTGCACGGGCCTGTCACTCTGTGCTCTCGGTAGATGACTCACTTGCAGCGTTTATCGGACGCAGGGTGGTTTGCCACGACACCTACCTCGATGATGCACAGCGGGTCCTGCCTCGTGCCTGGTTACGGATGCAGGTGAGTGTTTGTGTGTATTCCTATACATACGTACACGTATGCTTTTTAAGGGTTGAGCTTTAAATAACCCCACCTGGGTCCTCATTTATCGAGTTTACAACTCGATCAATGCGGCACCGGGGTCCCATACCACTTATGTCAGGTTCTTATGCGAAGAGCGCGGCCGCTAGTGCTGGCCCTATGGGTCAAGGCGGTAATCCTTCAGGTTTAGACGTTCCCCGTGGGAGTGCGCCTGCGGGTGGCGATGGCTACTCGGCCGGGGTGGGGTGGTCGAGTGCTCGCGTACCTGACGGGCAACCTGAATCACGTAGAGCCAGCAATCCTGCTGCATCTCGATCACCTCCCCAACCTCGGAAGAGAAGTCACGTCCGGAAAGGTCTGGTCACGGCGTGTGGCAAGCGGTACCGCCACCGAGGAGGTGGCGGAGGAAGGTACGAAATGAGCTGGATAAGAGATGTTGCATAGTATGGGGGCTATCGCATGTCTCTCAGACAGTGGTCATGGCGCGAGAGCTCCGAATTCTCGGTCTCGGGGAAGTCGAGGTGGAATTCGCGGGCAGAGGTAGTGGGCGACATTTGCGGATTAAATGTGCGTCTTGTGAGGAGGCGGAGAAGATGGTGCGGCTGCTGCGGGAGCGTAAGTTCTTCACGGGAAAGGTTCACGTTGCGACGGGTAGGACTTTCCGGGAAAGAGAGAAACAGCGGGCTGCACGGGGGGGTGCCCAGTATGTAGAGATGCAGAGGGAGCTTCGCAAGCAGGGGTTTGGCTACTGGGTGCTCGACGTGGAAGTCGACGAGCCCCAGGGCGAAGCCTCAAGCGGTGAATCTCCCTTGGCGGAGTGGGGCGGGATGCGGGAGCTGGAGGAGCTGGGGCAGAGGGTGCAGGATGGGCCGTGGAGGGTGGCGGAGGGCTCCAGGCGGGCTCAACCGAAGCGCAGGCATCGGCATCAGCTTCGTTCTTCCCAATTTGTGAAAGGCTTCCCACTGAGGGTGGCCTCACATAATTGGCAAGGCAAAGTGGGTGCGGATAGCCCAGGCTTTGGGGAATGGCCGGAGCACTACAAGGAGCGAGGCTGGGTGATCGTCGGAGTCCAGGAGCACAACCTATCGTCGCAGAAGGTGGAGAAGCTCCAAGTCGACGGCTTCGCAGTCCTCGGCAAAGCGGCTGCAACTGGTGCGGGCTCGCGTCTCTTGGGGGGAGTCTTGACGTTGGTGGCCAACTATCTGGCACCGTGCGCTACCATTGTACAGGCGCCTGTTCCACACCCACAGCAATTGTGGGTGAGGCTGTCGTCTGGGAGCGCGACGGCGTCGGATGTGTTCGTCGGCAACGGCTACTTCCCCCAAGAAAATCAACGAGAGGAATCTATTGCAGCCTATGAGGCGTGGCAGGCGGCCGTCTCCTACTTCGCCACCAAAGGTCATGTGGTTACGGTTGGTGATGCTAATGCTAAGCTGGGGCCCGCCAGAATAGCGCGGGAGGAGGGAGTGGTGGGCCTCTTTGGCGAGATAGATGGGAGGGGTAGAGGGGTTAGGAGTGAGAATGGTGAGTTGCTGGCTGCGATGCTTGTTGCCACGGGGTTGCGCAATCTCAGTGGGTTTTCGCAACCACGGGGGGACAAATATTGGTGGTCTAGGCAGGAAAATGTAGGTGGACGAAGGCATCTACTGGATTACATCTGCGTCTCTTCCGAGCTGGCGGAGGAGGCAAGCTTCGGCGTCGACGAGGTAGACCTTGATACCGACCACAAAGCTGTGTGGGCGGAACTGGTCTGGGGGGGACAGCCACCCCCAAAAAGCAGGTAAAGAGGTACAAAGCATTCAAGGCAGAGCGCTTGATAGGCAGGGTAGTTGAGGGTAAGGAGAGTGAGCTGTCTAAGCTTAGGTTGAAGTACGACGAGACCTTTGCAGCTGGTATATCGGGGCTGTTGCCAGATGGCCTCCCAGATCTATCAGCAGTGGAGGACCCGGATGAGCTTCAGCAGGAGGTAGATAGGGTCGCTAGCTTAGTGGTCCGAGCTTTCACGGGCGCAGCCGTGAAGGTCTTGGGAGTTCGGGTGATTAGGCCAGGGTTTACTAATGCATGGTTTGATGAGAGTCTTAGGGAAGCGATTGCGCGACGGAGAGAGGCATACGGCCTCTGGCGAAGGAATGAGGCCAACCGAGAGGCCTGGCAAAGATATAAAGAAGCGAGGAAGGCGGTCAGAAGGTTATGCAAGGAGAAGAAGGAGCAAGCGTGGAAGCGGGTCCAGAATGACACCGCTGCCAACTTCAGGAGCGCTACCATGGCCACGTACTGGAAGCTGTCAAAGCGTTTGGGCGGGGTTCGGCGGTCGAACGCTTCTGCTCCTGTTCGGAAGCCCGATGGCACTCTGGCATGCACACTCCGGGAAAAACTACAAGAATGGGAAGAATACCGCCGACGTATGGTGGTCCCCAAAGAAAACCAGTTTTTGGAGGATGCATGTGTAGAGGAAGTCGGTTCTGATGAGGAAGCAGCGCGGATTGAGCCCGAGCGGAAGGCCCGCGAAACCTTCCAGTATAACGACAACCTGCGCGACCAATTCGAGGCCATGGCGCAAGCCGAGGAGATCCGGACTGAGACGGGCCCGCTGGACTATGATTACACCGAGAAGGAAGTGGAGCTCTGCCAGGAAAATCTCCAGAATCACAAAGCGTGCTCACCGGATAAGATCAAGAACGAGATGCTCAAGTACGGAGGCACGCGGATTGTGAGCTTTCTGGTGCGCTTCTTCATCTGGTTGAAATCGTGCGAATACACCCCCAGCGACTGGGGCAAAGCGATTATCGTCAACATCCCAAAAGGAGGCGACCCAACCGATCCGGAAAATTGGAGAGACATCGCGATTCTGAGCTGTCTGGGTAAGATGTATCTGTCCCTTATGGCGGCGAGGCTTACGGCTTTCATCGATCAGCCGGGCAGGCTTCGCCCAGAGCAGGGTGGGTTCCGGCCAAAACGTAGTACGGGGGACCAGATTTTTGTCCTTAAGGAGCGTCTGCGCCTTAGACAACAAGCTGGCCTCCGTTCTTTCGTTTTGTTCGTGGATCTGAGAAAGGCATTCCCTACGGTTTGGCGGGCCGGGTTGTTTCAGAGGCTAACCCAGATGGGGGTACAGGGCAAGTTCTATCGCATTCTGCGGCGTTTTTACCGAAGAACGTCATCGCGAGTGCTAGTCGATGGCGAACTCACTGGTGAAGTGCTGGAAGAGATGGGAGTTCAGCAAGGGTCGCCGTTGTCACCGTCGCTGTTCAACGTCTTCACGGATGAGCTAACGGTCCGAATCGCGAAAGAGTTGGAGATCGAGGACCTCAACCGCATCGAAGACATACGGACCCTGCTTTACGCCGACGACGTTGCGGTAATTGCGCATAGTGTCACGGAGCTTCAACAGATTGTAAATGTCGTGGCGACATTCGTGGAGGACTATCGGCTTGAAATCAACCTGAAACCGGGCAAGACGGAAGTCATGCCGATATACGGGCACGCCAAGTCAAAAAAGTCGCCCCCATGCGTGAGGTTCCGGGGCAAGGTTCTCAACGTCACCGACCACTACAAATACCTGGGAGTTCTGCTCACGGACACCCTCTCCGATAAACCGCAAGCGAAGCGGGCGGCGGAAATCACTGTAGCGGGAACGGCTGCCTGCTACCCCCTCTGGATTGCCCATGAAGTTCCAGCGCGTCTTCGGCTGATGAATTGGCAGCAAATGGTTGGCGCAAAGTTGCTTTACGCATCGGCTTTTTGGGATCTGCCGGGCGCCAACAAGCTGAGTAAGCTGGAGGGCGCGTTGGTAGCGCCCCTGCGGGTCATCTTGGGTGTTGGTACGCGCACAAGCGGCTGCATCACCAGGGGTTTAGGCCGCACGCCGAGTTTTAGCATCCTTGCCAAGGCGGCCCGGCTTCGGTTCCTAGGGCGCATCGAGTTACTGGGCAACACAGCGCTAACACGCAGGCTTTACAACACGGGTCGATGCAAATGGAAGGAAGATACGGAAAATTTGATCTTAGCAGATCACAGGCTGCGGGAGGGCTTGGATGCGCTCAAGCGGGTCGTGAACGAAGATGGCACGGTAGATGATAAGGACTGGCGGGCCGCTCTGGCGAACTGGAACGAGGTGGTAAAGCAATGGTCTGTCCGGCAGGAAGTAGCTGGCTGGGAGCGGCAGGCTAAGCCCTCTGATGGGCTTAGGGTGCTGCTTAGCCAGATGTCTTCCCGCTCTGCTTTCCCACGTTGGCGGGCGCTGGAGGGGGGAAGTCACAACCTTATCAGAAGGCGATTGTTGAGCTGCAACAATCGCCTTCGCCTCTACCGATCCAAATTTGGCTCATGCTCGCCGGACTGCTCAAGCTGTTTCGCCTTGTGTGGCACTGAGGTTAACGAGTCGTTACGTCACTTCCTGCTGCATTGCCCAACGTTTGCGAGCTCTCGTGAGGCACTGTTTAAGTTTATCGATGAGGCGCAAGCCCGGCACCCCCTCATGCTGAATCGAGGAGGGCTTTATCACAGGGAACTGCGGGAGGCAGAGGAGGAGATGAGGCTCTTCAAAGAGGAATGGCTGAAGGGGGAGGATGAAAAGATGGCGGCGATGCTCGGCGTTTTGTTTATCCCTGTCCCAGAAGAGGTGGAGGAGGAGTTAGGAAGGTTTGTTGCCACCATCTGGAAGGAGTGGGAGGAGTTGGAGGCGCAGACCAGGGAGGCAGAGGGGGCGGAGGAGGAGGAGGAGGTGATCGACCTCACGGTCGTTCAGGAGGTGGGTAGAAGGAGGGGAAGGCCTAGTCAGGTAGAATGTCTGGCTAGATCTGCTGTAGGTGGAGGTCAGCGCAGCGTCGCGGACTTCTTCTCGGCAGATAACTCCTCTCACTCCTTGCACCCACTTGCACATGCACAGCACGCTCATTTGCACATTGCACTGCCAGTCGAGTCTTTGGAGCGGAGCCGCGTCACCGAACGGTCCCGTGCTACCAATGGAGGCACATGTCCGACAGGATCAAAGGCCAATTGACTGATAAGTCTATTACTATTATTATTATTATTATTATTATTATTATTATATTTTTGTTGTTTTTGTTGTTGTTGCTATTATCTATATTGCTTCTATTGTTGTTACTCTCTCTCTATCTATCTCTCTCTCTCTCTCTCCACTGCGCCGAGTAGAGGCCACATTCTCTTTACATCTCTCCTCTCCGCCTTGGTTTGAGGGTTTTTGACCCTTTGAGGAAGATGTCGCTCTCCTCTTGCAGTCTTCCGATGGATCCATATGAAAATATACACAACGGCTCCGTTCCTGAATCTTTATGTGCACCGACGGGGAATACTTGCAAGGGGCCCGGGCCCTCGCCTGCTCGAACTAGAACCTCGTTCACACCTGCGCAACAGCGTGTTCTATACCTTTCCACAATGAAACAGTAAAAGGACACACACACACACAAAGTAATCTAACACAAAGGAGATAACAAACACAGAAACCCGTGTTGGGTAAAGGATATGAAGGCGATTGAGAGAGGAAAAGAGCTGAGATAAAAAGTAAATGACCATTTCGAGGAACAAAGGATGCAGATTTCGTACTAGTAGTATCGCTGGTCATATTGAGAACGTTTTTCGACATGCGGAAACCAGCTACTGCCGTCAATGACATCGCTGCAAACCCCAAAGGCAAATGGGACGAAACCCTGTTGGCCGAATTTGTGAGATAACGCACATACCTGCGGCAGCACGAAGGATACTGAAACCCTTTTGCAAGACATTTGGCTGTCGGTGATCATTTAGACTTGCATAGTCCAGATCGATCTCCATGGTGTGAAACCCTGGAACGAGTTGCTCTCCCTGTTTACTACAGACGAGACCGGCAAAAGTAGTTTATTCTACCGTATCTCCTCCTCCTACCGGGCCGTAAGCTTCCGGGGTGGATGTAACGTTTTTGGGCTCTTCGCCCCGGCCCGTAACTTTTTCATAACAGTGCGGCCCGTTTTCCAAGTGAAATTCATAGTGAAAAAAAAGGTTGCGTACAGTTTCACACACCCCGAATAAACCCCAAACCCAAATTCGGGGTGGTGAAACTAGCCTTATTACGTGCAACCTAGTTCACGGGGAGTGCCACAAAATGTGATTTTAAGGTGCCACCTAAATAACAGGGAGCCACAAAATGCGGTTTCAAAAAATCCATGTGTTTTTGCGGCTGCTAGCTGCACCGGGCTGCGTCAGTTACTCCATCCGGTACCAAAAAAAGTGGGATGTGAAAAACCGTTCAAAGAAAATCAAGCAGAATGCACCACACCAAACGCTAGAATGTTCTGCAGGGAAATACTGGAACAAACCAGAGCCACCCCCCTGGCACTTTTCATCCGACCCTACTGTACCTTGTCGCATTTAGAATCAAAAACATCAAACGGGAGTGGTGGGGGGGGGGCTAACGCTTAACGCAAGATACGTCGCTCAATCTATAAACAGGCCTGTCACTTTTTGTCAGATATGTCGCTCAAGCTGTAAATATTTACAGGCAGGTATTTTTTTTTGAAAATTTTAGTATCTCGTCAGAAATTTTAGCAAACCAATCAACAATTTTAGCACACCAAGGAAAAAACCATATAATGTGGTGGGGGAGTATTTGGAAGAGATGGTATCCCAAAATCACCCAAACCCAAACACACCACACGTGGTGGAGGGGGGCGTTTGCCACCCTAAAGGAAAAAAACCTTTTATGTGCTGGGAAAAAATCATAAAATGTAGCATGATCATAGCCATTTTCCTTACGACAGTCTACAAATTTTACTGATTGGGTCCTTCCCCCAAGATACTGGTAAATTTTTTTCCTTAAGACAGTTGACAAATTACACAGCTTGGAGCAATCATTGTGATGTGTTTTGGGGTGTGCTAGTGATGTGTTTTAAAGATGTCATCTGTGGTATCATGTACCTAGCTGCAGTGGTCAAAAATGGCTGATGGTGGGTGGAATGGTTTTTTCTTTTTATTTGTAATGATCGAGTGCACGTGGGTGAGAACAGGATGCTGAAAACGACACGATCGAGATGATACAATTATTCCCAGAGACAAGGATTACACTGCGTGGAACATTCAGACACTGCCAAGAGGAGTGCTTGATGTCACTTTTGAATTATCGTTGGGCGGAATCCCTAATAAGATCTGGGACATTCTCGAACAGTCAAAGTTCGATCTGACTTTTGTTGGTGGTCCTCCACCAGGCAAAGAAATCCGCGCCAGACGTCGAAGGCAGTGACAAAGAAACTATTTTTCTTTATGAGTCTCAAATAAACTGATTGATTGCCCATGGCGTATCATGATTTGATCATGCATCATCAGTTATCAATATGAATATTAAAAAGACTTAGTGATATAACTTGGCATTCGATCGCAACATACGAGTTCGAAAGGTCGATCGAAGATGATACTACACCGTATACGGGGATCGCTAGTGTATTGAGCGATGGTGTTCCCGGGTATGACCCTTTCCAAGTCCTGGGATGATGTTCTCGAAAATGAAATGTTCTCTGAAATTTTCATTAAATTATTTTTTACGATAGATTATATACTGTCGTACCTGAGCACGGTCAATCTCTACTTTTGTCGGTATATCGCAGGGTCGGGTACATACACCTCGACTTCGGATATAGCTATTAGGACTGGCCCCCTAATACTATATCATAGGATATCCGCCTTATACAAGGGTATGTCATTAAAAAAGACAATGTACTTACGATCTCCCTGTGAATAATAATAATAATAATAATGATAATGATAAAAAGAAGGAGATCAAAGGGGGAATCGTACTACAGCACCACGTTGCTTGTATTTTTTTTATTAATTGTACGTTTGTTCTTGACATACTGCAGAAAAAAAAAAAGAAATTGAGGGGAAGGAGTTCAAAATTTACAAGAAAGGCTAGAGAATCCGCTTTGTCGCTTAATACTGAAAAAAAGGCTTTGACGTGCAGTATGAGGATATATTTATCGTCTTTTAGCGTCTATCAGTGGGTCGATGCGCTGTGTGGCATGACTCCATAGCGCATACTATTTGCAGAAAGAAATCAGAAGGTGTATGACGAAAATGCTATTTCCGTCATAAAATCGGGAGGGGGTACTGTAGGCATCACCCACCGGATAGCCGGTAAAAATACCTTTTCCTGGTGACAGGTGCACCAGCTTGTTTTTCAGTATTATTTGTCAGGATTGAACCTGATGCCATTTTATTCCTGATCTGTTGCAGTTTTCTTTTTTGGCTTCACTGAGCTAATACAACGAGACATCATTCTCATTCTTGAGGACTGTGTTTGGTTGTATTACTGACTTTTTACGAGCTATCGTTGGGTGCATTACAGAATAACCTCGGCTTAGTGCAGTCTTGCCCTCAGGAGCTCCATCGGTGGCCCCGATCATCAGGCGAGAGACTGACACGGGGGGGTGGAGGACCTCGAACAAGGGTATTGGAGGCTTATGTCCGTTGAAGATATGCAATTAGCTGCATCAGTACGCCTCAGATATAGTATTATTATTATTATTATTATTGTTTGGACACCGTGATAGCCCAGTGGTCAAGTTCTACCATCTGAGCCCTGTCGCCAGTTCGATTCCCGTCGGTGCCACCAGTATTTTCATTGAACATACCGGTCTATTTCTGGACCAGTATTTTCATTGAACATACCGGCCCGTCTGGAAGTGTTGGAACTGCCCTTGCGGGAGTGTCATTAGAGCTTATCGTCAATTCTTCGTACTCCCCTCACGGGTGAGACGATGGAGGCGCATGTGCAGAAATGCATCAGCCATTGACAGAGAAGCACTATTATTATTGTTATTATTATTATTATTATTATTATTGAACCGGCTTACGTGCATTAATATTTTAATTAATCAGTAGTAATAACATATTTTATTAATAATAAGGCACTGAAATATCTCTGAGGCTTAATATTTTGTTTTGCAGTTGATGGTGAAATTACTTTGTCCACACCTAAAAAAAAAAAAAAAAAAAAAAAAAAAAGAAGGGGGGGGGCACCTCCTCGGGCTCTGCACGTTTTCGTTTTTTGACGTGATCTTTGTCCTTCAGGATTGTCGCAACCCTCCTCAATTCTGACTTGTAAGCAGTCAGGACGCTCACGTCCATATCCACACTTGGTGGCTGCCCGGTGATGGCAGAAGCGATGTTATGTAAGTCGGGGAACCCCACCACCAAAACACCCCGGAACGGCAGTGACGGGTCGTCACTGACCGTGTAGTAGACGATGTTAACGCCCGTGCCCTCAAAGAGGGCACGGACGGTACTGGGGGGGTGTTCAAAGTCCGACATCACTTTGAAATCAAGGTTGCTTTTTGCATCCCGCCTAAGAGTCATGGCAGATAGGACTTGCTGTCCTAAGGCACGACGTGCCAGGGCTACCGGGGTTTGCCGGGGGAGCAAAAACAAGTCTTGGTAGCTATTGAATTTTGTTTTTGGCCCAATGCCAGGTCTGGGGGGGCTGCTGCCACGTTGTGCAGCGAGACCTCCCTACGTTCGGTGCGGGGGGGGGGGGGGGGGGGGGGCAGGACCCCCCCACCCCAACGTGCTGGGGCCAGGCAGCATAAATGACGCGGCGCAAGGTAACCGCGTATTCCTCCCCAGGAACCGCAGCAGGCCACCCCACATTCCACCCCTCGACCAAGTCAGTGAGCTGACGCTCTAACATGAGGTCGGCGAAGTGGGGAGGGCCAAAGACGGGGTCGTAGACACCCTGAAAAAATGCAAATTTATCATGAGATTCCAAGAGCACCTCATATCCAACAAGAACAAACACAGAAAAGCAAAAAAAACTACATATAGCACATAGGTGAATGTGAACAAGGAGAGAGACACAAAAGCAAAGAAATGGATAAATACAAGCATACATGTCGTTAGTGGCAAAGGAAAACGTGAATGAAAATGTGAATTGAAGGGGGGGGGGGGGGGATTACTTGGGGGACACGTAAATACAATGTAGAAACACAGGTCAAGGCAAGGGGAAAGGTATTTGACACAAACATATAAAATAGTTGCAGAAAAAAAAAGTGCACAGACAAATAAGGAAAACAAAGCTGACAAGGACAAGGAAAACAAACATAAAAACACACGTTTTGTGCATGTTCAAGACAGCCAACATGTAAGCTAAGAGAAAACAAAGAAAACAGGTATAGGATACATGTATTTCACAAGAGTGCCAAGTAGGGCAAACAGTAAGAAGACAGAAACAGAATAACGACATTTCACAACCCCCTCTCACAGCGAAAACAAACACACCAATCATGCACACAAGCATTTTTCAATCACACAACATGCATACAACAACAATACACAAAAATTTGCAATAAAACAACATGCAGGGACAACAAAAGGGACGAAAACAAAATGGCGGACAGCAACAGGAGGCAGCAACTTTATGCTGTCCGTTATAGGGGAAAAAAGCACATGCACACACAAATTTCTATGCAAAAGTGGACAAACACAGTATAGGAACATATGAAAACACAAAACACAGCAAGAAATAATGTGTAGGCAACAGAAGGGAAGAAAAGATGGTGGCAAGCATTTTCAAAAAAAGCACGTAACACAAGCAAACACATGCAATTTTGCAAGCACAAAACAAAAAATTGGTAGGGAAGCGTATGGTATGGTGTGGGAAGACAGAATGTACAAAAAGATTTGAATTTAGTACAGTAGACACAATAAAAACACAAGACAAAAATCACACAAACCGACTTTGCTCTCAAAAAAAAAAAAAAAATCAAAACCTTGTTTGGACACTTGAATCGATGCCCTTCTGTGAATACGGCCCGGAGGGATTGTGGCAATTTGTGGATAAATGTACGCAATGTACGCAAAATCCCGGAACAAACAACTTTGCTGACGTCGTTCATTAAAACTACTAAAATTTTTTTCAAGCTAATTGAAGTAGTTTAAAAAGGATTATGCAAACTTTAATAATACTTAATTTTATTAAAATTGATTTAGCAGCGCACTTACCTTTGTTTTTGATGTTTAAAATTACATATGAAACCTTGAAATATGTAGAATTTTTATAAATTCATGTTTTCTGGAGGGGCGCTGATGCCTCTGGCAGCAGGTGCCGATGTGCTTGCAACTGCAGCATGCACGCACGCTGCCGTCTGCCGGCATGCTGCAGCTGCGATTCTGTGGCGTTGCACGCGGCACATGCTCTGACCTATCCGCGTCCACCAGCGAGATGCAGGTGATGCAACTTGATTTAAGATGATATTTGAGTCAGTTGTGAATGATAGTTGTTCTCAAGGCTTAGGACCATCTTGTGTAAAGATACTCAAGTCTTGAGTTACAATGACAGTAACAACTTCCATTTGAAAGTTCCTTACGCACTGTAAGCGCAGATAGCATCTGATAGGTAAATATGTGCTACTTTAATATATCCCAGTGTTAGTCCAGACACAATAAGATGCCGTTAATATTAATAACACTCTTAACAGGATAACGATAATATTACTATGAGTGGCTGTTACACTTTTTAGACCGAAATATATTATCGTTAGGCAGGACAACGGGAATTGGCTGGTGTTTGTCGGTTGTTTTTGGTTCCGCTAGTCTCCCACATTTTTCCACCATCTTTGATACTTACTATGATTTACACAAGCTTAGAAGATTGGGTTACTGGCGGAGTTGTTTGAATTGGTGGAGTAAAAGGATAGGCATCAATAAATATATTCTTTTATAACCGAACCGGTAAAACTGGAGTCACATACCTGTTTTCTTTTACGTCAATTTCGACCAGTCCACAGACTACATATTCTTTGCAAAGTATAACTAAGGAAGAGGATACATTACACAAGATTGATAGAGGAATATAGAGGGAGGGGACGTGTGTGTTTTGCACATAATTTGCTCACGTTTTCCCACACTCAGCGGCCACATACGTCGGAGAGATCGTGTTGCAAATTGATACTCACGCTTCATTCCTGTTGACACCTAGACAGGCACACCTGGTCCCACTATCTCCTCTTCCCACACAACACTGCAAACAGTAACCACAGTGTGAGGACATATCAGAAAGATAGGAGAGGCTAGTAGAGTGTAGTTGGTTGGATGGGAAAGGGAACAGACGAAAACCATCGTAACGAACCCTCACACACCTACGAACCACGTCATATTCCCTATCTATCAACTTATTGCAGACTAAACAGACATCCAATTTCGTTTTCTAACAACTTGGCCGTGACAATACACGCTTGTCACGTTCTGTTGGGGCATTTCCCTGCCTGCCTACTTCCAAGCATTACAAGTGCATAAGGGAATAAAGAGCATGCATAATTAGACAGAAAACAGAAAACATAGGCTGTACACCAAAGTCTGTTGGTGCAAACTAGTCCATACCTAGCTAGCCCCTAGATTGCAGCCAATCTGCAGGGGGTTGGGAGGCTAGTTGGTGGACATATAGGCCACACAAGTGGGCGCAGGAGTGACGTCACAAATACTATTTGTTTGTTAATTTTTGGCGATTCCAATTTCGTCTGAATTTTCGAACAATAAATCACTCTCCTATCTACACACACATCAAACACCTCACCCACCTATACCAAACAGGTCAAGAAGGGTCACAAGGTCATTACTAGAGCAGCATTCCATCAGTGAGCCTAAGGGAGTCATCATCTCCTACGCACTCGGTAGGTTCGTCCACACCCACACACACACAGTACTTCTATTGCTGCCAAATGGTCACAAGGGGTCCCAAATAGGGGCTGGACACCCAACAAAGGGGTCTGAACGATTACGAGGCTTGAGCTTAAAGCTCACCAAATCCTTTTACCCTTCTTAGTGGGAAAAGGGGCCTTGGCTTCTGCATATTTCGGAAGTATCGTTCCCACACTATCCCTCAGCTACGAAGTCGTGTTTGTGACTCTAGGGTGCCCCAGTTAAGCTTCAACTGGCAGGTAACAAGCAAGGAGTGAGCTTTCCCCACCTAGGGGGGTGAGTAACCTCTCATCTATCCATACTCTTGCACTCCCCAACATTGCTTGCATACACTGGAAAAAGTAACGACTCACATAACAAGAACATAACAAGACAACAAACGAACCAAACACATACCGACATACCTACACGCTGCTATTCACAAGACGGAAAACAGCAAACGTCTTGACCAAAAATAAGCTGCTGTGTATAATAACAAGACGGAAAACAGCAAACGTCTTGACCAAAAACAAGCTGCTGCGTATAATAGCGAGACGGACAACAGCAGACGTCTTGTTCAAAACAAAAACAATCTGTTGTCAGCTCGTACGAGACGATCCACAGCAAACATCTCACAATACAAAAACAATTTGCTTGTCAGGGCTGTAGAACAATGGCAGGAATGTGGGACTCTCCCACAACCAACTGTTAACACCAACCTGTCACAACCTGACCTATGGACTCGTCTGGTGCCCAGAACCCTGTGTCTGGTCCCTTCCAGACCCCAGGACCGAACACCAACAGCTCCACCAGCTCCACCAGCTCCACCAGCTCAACCGCAACCCCAGTGCCAAGGTCTCCATGGAGGGACAACTCCAACGCGTTGATCATACAGAGAGTGGCGGTCCCATGGGTTCCCGTACCTACCGCTAGTTTGGACCAAGTGGGCTAGACTGGAGGGCCTACCACCCCAGCCGATCCGGCACAACAGTTCACCTTCATCGAAGGCTGGCCTCATATACATAATAACATGTATGGGGATTTGGCCCACTGGCGAAGGATCACAGTGAACTTGGAGGGGAAGGACAGGGTGCTGGGCATA
The DNA here is from genome assembly GCA_019918135.1 of Paulinella micropora. Taxonomy (NCBI): domain Eukaryota; phylum Cercozoa; class Imbricatea; order Euglyphida; family Paulinellidae; genus Paulinella; species Paulinella micropora. Next base: position 36,444 of record WBZZ01006392.1, on the reverse strand, counting down.
GCCTCCAACGCGGGAGCGGAGTTTGTAGCCAACAAAACACTTCCCGACATGATCCAATTGTGGGGGGATATCTGTCTTTTTCGGGACAGGCTCCTTGACGATGCATGGCCGTTGCATTGCCAAATTCCGCGTCTTCAGCAGACCCTCCATTACCAAAAGTATGGCAATGAGCACCCAGCTCTCACGGCCGCGGTAACGGCACCGGATGCACAGGGGCATGAAACCATTTATTGGCCGGATGCTAACTACGTCACCGTTCTCCAAGCCAACCTCAAAACGAGGAACACGGTCACCCTGAAAGGACTCCAAACGTTCTTCGGGTGTGGGATAGAACTATGATGGAACGGCAGCATTGGCGTGAAGCCATCATTCCGAAGTCCTCCCCCGCCTATTCCGATCTAGTCACCTTCCTCGAGGCGTCGGAGGGAAATACTCAGGAGGGCGACACTGACCCTTTCGGGTTTATCCCAGAACACATGCAGTGGATAAAGCTGACCCACTGGAATGGGACACGTTTTGACGGCTCAGACCCCGACACCATTGTCGATGTTGTACCACACCCCGCCGTTTTCCTCTATCTATCCAACTACCTAACGGTGGTGGACCTTATCCTGCAGGCCATCTCGGACTGCTTAAGGATAAACATCGCCGTAAAAGTCGTTTCGGGGAGTGGAGCTCCTACGCCGAAAGGCAGCTCCATCTTCACCTTCCGCACGACGACGAGGTGGCCTGATAGCAGGGGTCTCCCAGGGTAACTACCCCCGTCACGGACCGCCCGGTAAGTCTAAGGACGATGATGCCCGTATGAAGAAGGTAGACGCGGCTTTGAGGGCCGTGAGAGAGCAGGTGAACTTTGACTTTGCGCAACATAGCCAGTCAGCCCGGCTGCCTTACCAAGAGGGACTTAAGCTCATGATGGCTTACGCGGCCCTAGACCGCATAGTAGGCAACTTCAGCCTCAAAAGCGTGGATGTTAAGCAGCTGCTCAACAACCTTGTGGGCAGTTGGCCATCCCAGACGCTGTTAACCCAGGAATGGCCCAAATGGGAGGCCAAAGCTGATGAGGGGTGTAACACCAACAGACTCACCATAGCACAAGTACCGCATTACATGCTGCTGCGCTTCGTAGAAGCGGCGGGATGGGGTTATATTACCCAACAAAAAGTCGCTGAGGACTTGGTTCAGGATGCGGCGCGACGCATGTGGGAGGAAACATTGCCTACAGCGCCATCCTTGACCTACCACAGAAGCTTTTGACCTCCCTGGTTAAGTCCCATTGGCTTCTCTCCTTATGGCCGTGCTAAGTGGGATCGTAAAGGCAGCCCCCCAAACCGGCCGCACGGATGGGGAGGTGTATGTCCGTAACGTTCTTGCAAAAGCACAGGACCTGGATAGCACCGTCTTCCAAATCCAGAAGTTTGGAGTAGACCGTATGTGCGAGGTCGCACAGTGGACCGATCGCTCTTTTGTAGATGCCGTTTTCTCTACCCACCGGGATGACCGGGCACAGAGCGGCAGTCTTACTGCGCGCGATGATGGTCACCGGTAGTACCCTTGAGGACCATCAGGCTAAAGCCGGCCAGAGCTTTGACGTCTGGACGTTCATAACTGGGGGAGGGGGGTCTGGCCACGACAGCGCCAATCGTGGTCGTGCTCCTACGGAGGTGCGCCCTCCAGCCCTTTCAACTCACCCAGTTCATCTAGTTCATCCAGCTCACCCGTCCCGTCGTACTCTCCGCCACTGCCCTCTCTCCCATACGGGGGGGCGTCCAACTCGGCAATCCCGGTCACCGGCGCAACCAATCCATATATGTCTCATCCACCGTCGGTGAACTATAACACACATCAGTACTACCCGACATCGTCGGGTTTCGTGTCTCCACCACCACCGATGTCGCCACCTCCGGTTCCGTATCCCCCTCCAAGGAGCGGGAGTACATCGGAAGGCAAGTCGGGCAAGCGGAGGTACAGTGATGACGGCGGTTTTGGGCAGCTGTGGCCAAACCGTTGGCCAACTAACCGATTAAGCCGGGCCCCTACAATTGCACGTTCGGTCTTTTTAATGAGGCCCTCGTGGGGCCGTATCACAAGAATCCGTACGCGGAATGTTGTGATTACATGATGCATTCCGTTGCCTTCAACCCTCTCGAAGATTCAAGACTTTGGGTCGCACCGTGCCTCTGGTCAAATTCCTGCCAGTACCAGCACCCGACAGGGTCCCGACCGGGTGGAGCCACTACGGTGGTACATCCTCCGATGGTACGTGGGACGGTCCAAGGTTAAGAGGGACTGCAAATACGTCCCTAACCCCAAGGACAACCCTGCCAAGGGCCTGCGCATTCCCGACGTCACTCCCGAGGGTACGACGTACTTCCTACAACAGGGGCAAGACCCGACCTGGCTGATCACCTACTCCGCCGAGGCTAAGTCTCGCGTGGAACGGTACAAGGCCCAGGGCAAGAAGTACGACGAGTTGGCATGCTACATGCCGGGAAAGGAACACCTCATCGGTACCTCACATGTACATACACACTCCCGACAAGCTCAGATGCCCCTATGCTCAATGCAGGCGTAAAAAAGGCGAAGAAGGGAAAGGGAAAGAAGTCCAGGAACAACTAATCTTGGACCGCCCATCTCACCGACGTCCACGTCAACAGGACGCGAAGTTCTGCCCTTGGGAACGCACAGCGTCCTCCCGAGTGAGACACTGACTCCGCGTACTGACTGCCGGCCGGAGCCGCCCACCTTGGGGTTAGCCACAGAGCAACCATGCTCACTGGTTCAGACTCTCTCTTGTGAGAAAGAAAGAAATCCCGACTGTTTCTGACAAGTATTGTACCAAGAGGACTCATGATCTTGTGGTGCTGCTCTTGAAGTTGTTATTCCTTTTCTCAATACTTTGACATGGTATTGGTATTATTTGCAAATTTAAACCCAGTGAATGGACCCAGCGGCTCTAACCGGTCGTTCTAGACTACCCGGATTTCCGGGCGCGGCTCAGGGTGTGAAAGTGCCACCCGTAGACCGGGCTTTTCAGGCCGCAAACCCTGAAAGCGGCACCAGAAACCCGAAATTCATGGTATAGAACAACTCTAATCTGATTGTTTAGCGTCAATATTAGAGCTATGGCGAGTCCGAAGCCACCATTGATGTCCGCGGTAGAAATGATTCTGAAGCATTGTACACAGACTGTTAGTCGCCTGTCAAGTGACGTTTCCGTATTTAAAACATCGGACAATCATGCCACACCAGGCAAGAACTCCTAAAACGCAACAGTTCGATTGCGCGAGCTGCACCTGAAATGGAATGCTTGGATATTGATGAAAATGGTTGCGGATCTATAATATAAAGAAAACACGAAAACATCAAAAGGGTATACGCATACACGCGCCAGGCGAAAATTGGAAGACCGGCACACAATACAGTTCCACAAGCGCGGAAAAGGCAGCGAGACTTGACGAGGAAAATGGGGAGGAAAACGACCAGCGACGGTCGTGACTGTAGTTGCAACTTGCTGCCATCGTTCCGCCTCCTTGAAATCGGAAATGCGATACCTGGAGAGTCAGGATCATAAATAACCCTAACCCTAACCCTAACCCTAACCCTAAAACGTCATTGCGTACATACGAAACAGACACGCATACATAAATGCATGTTGGATACATGCCGCACACTTACATGTCTTTGTAAATACAGCTTCAAAAATAGTCATCATGACGTAATTTGTCGTCACATCGATTGGGTTTGATTTTCTTCCCAGTTCAGATTCATGCGCGTGAATTGACGTACAGTACTCCTGTCGTTCCTTTGCTGAAGGAACAGCAGAATACAGGTTTCAAAAAAAGAGATGTCACAAATTAGGCACATGCAGAAGCGGTTGAAAAGCAGACAAATGCAAGGCAACAACAAAATAAATAAAAGAAAATAAAATACATTAAAAAATAAAATAAAATAAAATTAGATGAAATAAAATAAATAGATAAGAAGGTAAATAAATAAATAAATAAATAAATAAAAAATAAATAAATAAATAAATAAATAAATAAATGAATAAATAAATAAATAAATAAATAAATAAATACATGAATACATGAATACATGAATACATGAATAAATAAGTGAATAAAGAAATAGAAAAACGAATAAATCAATAAACAAAAAATAAACAAACAAACAAATAAACAAATAAATAAACAAATAAACAAATAAACAAACAAACAAATAAATAAATAAAATAAATAAATAAATAAATAAATAAATAAATAAATAAATAAATAAATAAATAAATAAATAAATAAATAAGTAAATAAATATGTAAGTAAGTAAGTAAGCAAGTAAGCAAGTAAATAAATAAATATATAAATAAATAAATAAATAAATAAATAAATAAATAAATAAATAAATAAATAAATAAATAAATAAATAAATAAATAAATGAATGAAGCAACAAATGAACAAGGTCGCCCGAGAAGGAGGAGCAGAAGTGGTGGTGGTGGTGGGGGCCGGGGGGGGGGGGGGGGGGGCGTAGGGGGGAGAGGTTGCAAAGATCTCTAAATATTAAATTTCCGACCAGGAGGGGGTATTCGCGTGCGGATGCTGAAAGTTATAGCAAATAGGAAGGCCCTATGTAACACAACAAGGGCGAGCAACACCCACGCCACACGAGGCAAAAATGGTACATGCAAGGCAAAAGCTGCACGCAGTCGATAACGACCCACCGAATCGAGGCACGAAAGCAATATACATATTCTTTGTCTTGTACCCTTTCTGCCTGCCTGTTGTTGAAATGTCCTTACCTGACATTTCTTGGCTGCCTGCTCTTGTAACTCTTCTAGCTGGGACTCCGTCGCTGGCATGACTACAGGCACAACGGCAGCAAGCTTCTCTGTCTCTCCCTCCCTCTCTCTCTCTCTCTCCCTCTCTCTCTCTCTCTCAAACAGCAAACAATCCTGAATCATATCCGACCAATCAACGGTCCGGGTAAGTACGTATTAGTGCTCTTTGTTTATCTAATCGTTGAACACCCATGAAATGCATTCAACTCCACTATACCGGTTGGTAGCCCAGGACACAGTTGTCGCCAAATTCTCATGAATGGGGTTTTAAGGCAGTTCTAGCCGCCATGCTTGGTGTATGCACTTGTACATTCGGTGACGTTTTGCAAGAGTTTACTGGAACTGCGGAGTCGGTTTTAGTGCGGTCTTGTCCTCAGGAGCTCCACCGGTGGCCTTGCTTACCAGTCGAGAGACTGGCCAGCCAAGAGGGGTATTGGAGGCCTATGCCTGGACAGGGATCGAGCCATGCAGCTGCATCAGTAAATCAGTACGCCTTAGGGAAAGACTATTATTATTATTACTATTATTATCATTATTATTATTATTAGTATTATTATTATTATTATTATTATTATTATTATTATTCCTTGCGGGTGTGTCATTAGAGCCTATCGTCAATTCTTCGTACTCCCCTCACGGGTGAGACGATGGAGGCGCATGTGCAGATTTGCATCAGCCATTGACAGAGAAGCACTATTATTATTATTATTATTATTATTATTATTATTATTATTATTAAATCTGCCTTGGAGTGTTGACTGTGACATATTGAGGGAAATCCCGATGAAAAAACCTAGTCACACTTGCTAAACAGAGTTCCAGCCCAATGGCCTCAAGGCGTTAAACTGTGACGCCAACTCATAACCTTTTGGTGGTAGATGCTGGGGAGGAGGGTCGTTGCGCGCGTAAAAGATCTTAAACTCCGCATATGCTGGTTGATAGCCCAGGACCCAGCAGACACCAGATTGTTATGGGTGGGGTTTCGAGGCAGCTCTAGCAACCGCGCTTGGTGTATGCACTTGCACATTCGGTGACGTCTTGCAAGAGGTTGCTGGGACTGCGGAATAACCTCGGCTTAGTGCAGTCTTGCCCTCAGGAGATCCATCGGTGGCCCCGATCATCAGGCGAGAGACTGACACGGGGGGGTGGAGGACCTCGAACAAGGGTATTGGAGGCTTATGTCCGTTGAGGATATGCCATTAGCTGCATCAGTACGCCTCAGATATAGTAAATCTGCCTTGGAGGGTTGACTGTGACATATTTGAGGGAAATCCCGATGAAAAAACCTAGTCACACTTGCTAAACAGAGTTCCAGCCCAATGGCCTCAAGGCGTTCAACTGTGACGCCAACTCATAACCCTTTGGTGATAGATGCTGGGGAGGATGGTCGTTGCGCGCGTAAAAGATCTTAAACTCCGCATATGCTGGTTGATAGCCCAGGACCCAGCAGACACCAGATTGTTATGGGTGGGGTTTCGAGGCAGCTCTAGCAACCGCGCTTGGTGTATGCACTTGCACATTCGGTGACGTCTTGCAAGAGGTTGCTGGGACTGCGGAATAACCTCGGTTTAGTGCAGTCTTGCCCTCAGGAGATCCATCGGTGGCCCCGATCATCAGGCGAGAGACTGACACGGGGGGATGGAGGACCTCGAACAAGGGTATTGGAGGCTTATGTCCGTTGAGGATATGCCATTAGCTGCATCAGTACGCCTCAGATATAGTATTATTATTATTATTATTATTATTATTATTATTATTATTATTATGGACACCGTGATAGCCCAGTGGTCAAGTTCTACCATCTGGGCCCTGTCGCCAGTTCGATTCCCGTCGGTGCCACCAGTATTTCATTGAACATACCGGTCCGTCTGGAAGTGTTGGAACTGCCCTTGCGGGGGTGTCATTAGAGCCTATCGTCAATTCTTCGTACTCCCCTCACGGGTGAGACGATGGAGGCGCATGTGCAGATTTGCATCAGCCATTGACAGAGAAGCACTATTATTATTATTATTATTATTATTATTATTATTATTATTATTACTATTATTGTTCGATTCCCGTCGGTGCCAGTATTTTCAAAGGATATTTTCTTTGAAAGTATTGGTCTGTCTGGAAGGCTTGGAGCTGCCTTGCGGGGGTGTCAGTGAGCCTATCGTCAAATCTTAGTGGCACCGCGATAGCCCAGTGGTTAAGGTCTACCATCTGGGACCTGTCGCCAGTTCGATTCCCGTCGGTGCCAGTATTTTCAAAGGATATTTTCTTTGAAAGTATTGGTCTGTCTGGAAGGCTTGGAGCTGCCTTGCGGGTGTCAGTAGAGCCTATCGTCAAATCTTCGTACTCCCCTCGCGGGTGAGACGATGGAGGCACATGTGCAGAAATGAATTCGCCATTGACTGAGAAGCACTATTACTATTATTATTATTATTATTATCATTATTATTGGACACCGTGATAGCCCAGTGGTCAAGTTCTACCATCTGGGCCCTGTCGCCAGTTCGATTCCCGTCGGTGCCACCAGTATTTTCATTGAACATACCGATCCGTCTGGACCAGTATTTTCATTGAACATACCGGCCCGTCTGGAAGTGTTGGAACTGCCCTTGCGGGGGTGTCATTAGAGCTTATCGTCAATTCTTCGTACTCCCCTCACGGGTGAGACGATGGAGGCGCATGTGCAGAAATGCATCAGCCATTGACAGAGAAGCACTATTAGTACCATGATTGTTATTATTATTATTATTATTATTATTATTATTATTATTATTCAGCCCAATGGCCTCAAGGCGTTAAACTGTGACGCCAACTCATAACCCTTTGGTGGTAGATGCTGGGGAGGAGGGTCGTTGCGCGCGTGAAAGATCTTAAACTCCCCATATGCTGGTTGATAGCCCAGGACCCAGCAGACACCAGATTGTTATGGGTGGGGTTTCGAGGCAGCTCTAGCAACCGCGCTTGGTGTATGCACTTGCACATTCGGTGACGTCTTGCAAGAGGTTGCTGGGACTGCGGAATAACCTCGGCTTAGTGCAGTCTTGCCCTCAGGAGATCCATCGGTGGCCCCGATCATCAGGCGAGAGACTGACACGGGGGGGTGGAGGACCTCGAACAAGGGTATTGGAGGCTTATGTCCGTTGAGGATATGCCATTAGCTGCATCAGTACGCCTCAGATATAGTAAATCTGCCTTGGAGTGTTGACTGTGACATATTTGAGGGAAATCCCGATGAAAAAACCTAGTCACACTTGCTAAACAGAGTTCCAGCCCAATGGCCTCAAGGCGTTAAACTGTGACGCCAACTCATAACCCTTTGGTGGTAGATGCTGGGGAGGAGGGTCGTTGCGCGCGTGAAAGATCTTAAACTCCGCATATGCTGGTTGATAGCCCAGGACCCAGCAGACACCACATTGTTATGGGTGGGGTTTCGAGGCAGCTCTAGCAACCGCGCTTGGTGTATGCACTTGCACATTCGGTGACGTCTTGCAAGAGGTTGCTGGGACTGCGGAATAACCTCGGCTTAGTGCAGTCTTGCCCTCAGGAGCTCCATCGGTGGCCCCGATCATCAGGCGAGAGACTGACACGGGGGGGTGGAGGACCTCGAACAAGGGTATTGGAGGCTTATGTCCGTTGAGGATATGCCATTAGCTGCATCAGTACGCCTCAGATATAGTAAATAGTATTATTATTATTATTATTATTATTATTATTATTATTATTATTATGGACACCGTGATAGCCCAGTGGTCAAGTTCTACCATCTGGGCCCTGTCGCCAGTTCGATTCCCGTCGGTGCCACCAGTATTTTCATTGAACATACCGGTCTATTTCTGGACCAGTATTTTCATTGAACATACCGGCCCGTCTGGAAGTGTTGGAACTGCCCTTGCGGGGGTGTCATTAGAGCTTATCGTCAATTCTTCGTACTCCCCTCACGGGTGAGACGATGGAGGCGCATGTGCAGAAATGCATCAGCCATTGACAGAGAAGCACTATTATTATTATTATTATTATTATTATTATTATTATTATTATTATTATTATTATTTACCATCTGGGCCCTGTCGCCAGTTCGATTCCCGTCGGTGCCACCAGTATTTTCCTTGAACATACCGGTCCGTCTGGAAGTGTTGGAACTGCCCTTGCGGGGGTGTCATTAGAGCCTATCGTCAATTCTTCGTACTCCCCTCACGGGTGAGACGATGGAGGCGCATGTGCAGATTTGCATCAGCCATTGACAGAGAAGCACTATTATTATTATTATTATTATTATTATTATTTTGGGGGGCACCAATACATGGTTGGGTGTCACCGCCACACGGCGGGGTTGGGGCCGTTGGCAGCTTGTTATGAGGGGTACATAATCAGTGCTCCACTGATTCATGAGACGGAAACTTTTACTGAGAGAAGCTCTCTCACCACGCTCACGGCTCTTGGCTCGGGGTGGCCTCTGGTATCACTCGGGGTAAGTGCGGGGGGTGGGGGTTATCTGAGGGAGGGGGTTGGGCTCAGTGGGTCACTGGACAGGTTGGTTAACTAAACTACTGTCGGTATGAGTGGGAATGAAGGCGACAGGCTCCACACATTTCCACAAGCCTTGAAATCACTCAACTGCCACAGTAGCGACTGCCTGGACGCGGGGCTCCTGACTCACCCTCTCTCCCAGAACCCCTCGTGCTCACTTTGCGGATGCCATGGGGATGCTCTGGCGGAGGGTCGGGACGTGTTGGGTGCATGTGACCGGGCCTGTCACTTAGTGTTCTCGGTAGATGACTCTTTTGTAGCTTCTATCGGACGCAGGGTGGCTTGCCACGACACCTCAATGATGCATAGTACGTCACGTCTCTGGCCTGGTTACGGGGGCGGGTAACTGAGGCGGGTTCCTGAAGGCTGGTTACGGAAGCTATGTTATTGTTGTTGGGTTCCTGGCTGCTATGTTATTGTTGTTGGGTTCCTGGCTGCTATGTTATTGTTGTTGGGTTCCTGGCTGCTATGTTATTGTTGTTGGGTTCCTGGCTGCTATGTTATTGTTGTTGGGTTCCTGGCTGCTATGTTATTGTTGTTGGGTTCCTGGCGGCGTACATGTTTATGCTTTTTTAAGGGTTGAGCTTTAAATAACCCCACTCGGGTCTTCTTTTATCGAGCTCACCACTCGGTGGATGGAGGCCTGGGGTAGACTTATACGATGTTTTTGATGCTAGGTTCCGTCTCCAGGGATTCGACTGGCATCGCTGCTTTGCCTCACCGCACTGCCTCACCCACACATCCACGCTGGCACACTGTTTCTCCTCTTGCTCTTGTACCTATGTCGCACACAGCTATGAGCTCACGCCGATGAGTGGTTGTGACGAGGTGCACCCAGCTGGATTGCGGGCGAGCCACGGCGGCCTCGCTCTCGCTCGCTCTCTCTCTCTTTCCCTCTCTCTCTTTTTTTTTTATTTTTATTTTTTTTTTCTTTTTTTTTTTTTTTTTTTTTTTTTTTTTGTTGTTGTTGCTTTGCTTTGCTTTGCTTTGGGCGAGGCCTAGCTTTCACATGGGCGGGCTGAGCCTATGAGGGGCGCACGATAAGCGTTCCATTGATTTATGAGACGGGTCCCAATTACTGAGAGTAACTCATGTGAGTTGCTCATCATACTCATGGCTCTTGGCTCGGGGTGGCCTCTGGAATCACAAGGGGTGGGCACTGGGGGAGGGGGTTGTGTTCAGAGGGTCACCGCGAAGGATGGTCAACCAAACTACTGTCGGTCGGAGTTTGTACGAAGGCGAGAGGCCCTACACCTTACCACAAGCCTTGAAACGACTAAATGACCAAAGTAACGACGGACCGGAGCGGGGCTCCTGGCTCACCCTCTCTCTCAGCACTCTTCGTGCTCATCCTGCGGATGCCATGGGGTTGCTCTGGCGGAGGGTTATGGGGTGGTGGGTACATGTGCACGGGCCTGTCACTCTGTGCTCTCGGTAGATGACTCACTTGCAGCGTTTATCGGACGCAGGGTGGTTTGCCACGACACCTACCTCGATGATGCACAGCGGGTCTGCCTCGTGCCTGGTTACGGATGCAGGTGAGTGTTTGTGTGTATTCCTATACATACGTACACGTATGCTTTTTAAGGGTTGAGCTTTAAATAACCCCACCTGGGTCCTCATTTATCGAGTTTACAACTCGATCAATGCGGCACCGGGGTCCCATACCACTTATGTCAGGTTCTTATGCGAAGAGCGCGGCCGCTAGTGCTGGCCCTATGGGTCAAGGCGGTAATCCTTCAGGTTTAGACGTTCCCCGTGGGAGTGCGCCTGCGGGTGGCGATGGCTACTCGGCCGGGGTGGGGTGGTCGAGTGCTCGCGTACCTGACGGGCAACCTGAATCACGTAGAGCCAGCAATCCTGCTGCATCTCGATCACCTCCCCAACCTCGGAAGAGAAGTCACGTCCGGAAAGGTCTGGTCACGGCGTGTGGCAAGCGGTACCGCCACAACGAGGAGGTGGCGGAGGAAGGTACGAAATGAGCTGGATAAGAGATGTTGCATAGTATGGGGGCTATCGCATGTCTCTCAGACAGTGGTCATGGCGCGAGAGCTCCGAATTCTCGGTCTCGGGGAAGTCGAGGTGGAATTCGCGGGCAGAGGTAGTGGGCGACATTTGCGGATTAAATGTGCGTCTTGTGAGGAGGCGGAGAAGATGGTGCGGCTGCTGCGGAAGCGTAAGTTCTTCACGGGAAAGGTTCACGTTGCGACGGGTAGGACTTTCCGGGAAAGAGAGAAGCAGCGGGCTGCACGGGGGGGTGCCCAGTATGTAGAGATGCAGAGGGAGCTTCGCAAGCAGGGGTTTGGCTACTGGGTGCTCGACGTGGAAGTCGACGAGCCCCAGGGCGAAGCCTCAAGCGGTGAATCTCCCTTGGCGGAGTGGGGCGGGATGCGGGAGCTGGAGGAGCTGGGGCAGAGGGTGCAGGATGGGCCGTGGAGGGTGGCGGAGGGCTCCAGGCGGGCTCAACCGAAGCGCAGGCATCGGCATCAGCTTCGTTCTTCCCAATTTGTGAAAGGCTTCCCACTGAGGGTGGCCTCACATAATTGGCAAGGCAAAGTGGGTGCGGATAGCCCAGGCTTTGGGGAATGGCCGGAGCACTACAAGGAGCGAGGCTGGGTGATCGTCGGAGTCCAGGAGCACAACCTATCGTCGCAGAAGGTGGAGAAGCTCCAAGTCGACGGCTTCGCAGTCCTCGGCAAAGCGGCTGCAACTGGTGCGGGCTCGCGTCTCTTGGGGGGAGTCTTGACGTTGGTGGCCAACTATCTGGCACCGTGCGCTACCATTGTACAGGCGCCTGTTCCACACCCACAGCAATTGTGGGTGAGGCTGTCGTCTGGGAGCGCGACGGCGTCGGATGTGTTCGTCGGCAACGGCTACTTCCCCCAAGAAAATCAACGAGAGGAATCTATTGCAGCCTATGAGGCGTGGCAGGCGGCCGTCTCCTACTTCGCCACCAAAGGTCATGTGGTTACGGTTGGTGATGCTAATGCTAAGCTGGGGCCCGCCAGAATAGCGCGGGAGGAGGGAGTGGTGGGCCTCTTTGATGGGAGGGGTAGAGGGGTTAGGAGTGAGAATGGTGAGTTGCTGGCTGCGATGCTTGTTGCCACGGGGTTGCGCAATCTCAGTGGGTTTTCGCAACCACGGGGGGACAAATATTGGTGGTCTAGGCAGGAAAATGTAGGTGGACGAAGGCATCTACTGGATTACATCTGCGTCTCTTCCGAGCTGGCGGAGGAGGCAAGCTTCGGCGTCGACGAGGTAGACCTTGATACCGACCACAAAGCTGTGTGGGCGGAACTGGTCTGGGGGGGACAGCCACCCCCCAAAAAGCAGGTAAAGAGGTACAAAGCATTCAAGGCAGAGCGCTTGATAGGCAGGGTAGTTGAGGGTAAGGAGAGTGAGCTGTCTACGCTTAGGTTGAAGTACGACGAGACCTTTGCAGCTGGTATATCGGGGCTGTTGCCAGATGGCCTCCCAGATCTATCAGCAGTGGAGGACCCGGATGAGCTTCAGCAGGAGGTAGATAGGGTCGCTAGCTTAGTGGTCCGAGCTTTCACGGGCGCAGCCGTGAAGGTCTTGGGAGTTCGGGTGATTAGGCCAGGGTTTACTAATGCATGGTTTGATGAGAGTCTTAGGGAAGCGATTGCGCGACGGAGAGAGGCATACGGCCTCTGGCGAAGGAATGAGGCCAACCGAGAGGCCTGGCAAAGATATAAAGAAGCGAGGAAGGCGGTCAGAAGGTTATGCAAGGAGAAGAAGGAGCAAGCGTGGAAGCGGGTCCAGAATGACACCGCTGCCAACTTCAGGAGCGCTACCATGGCCACGTACTGGAAGCTGTCAAAGCGTTTGGGCGGGGTTCGGCGGTCGAACGCTTCTGCTCCTGTTCGGAAGCCCGATGGCACTCTGGCATGCACACTCCGGGAAAAACTACAAGAATGGGAAGAATACCGCCGACGTATGGTGGTCCCCAAAGAAAACCAGTTTTTGGAGGATGCATGTGTAGAGGAAGTCGGTTCTGATGAGGAAGCAGCGCGGATTGAGCCCGAGCGGAAGGCCCGCGAAACCTTCCAGTATAACGACAACCTGCGCGACCAATTCGAGGCCATGGCGCAAGCCGAGGAGATCCGGACTGAGACGGGCCCGCTGGACTATGATTACACCGAGAAGGAAGTGGAGCTCTGCCAGGAAAATCTCCAGAATCACAAAGCGTGCTCACCGGATAAGATCAAGAACGAGATGCTCAAGTACGGAGGCACGCGGATTGTGAGCTTTCTGGTGCGCTTCTTCAACTGGTTGAAATAGTGCGAATACACCCCCAGCGACTGGGGCAAAGCGATTATCGTCAACATCCCAAAAGGAGGCGACCCAACCGATCCGGAAAATTGGAGAGACATCGCGATTCTGAGCTGTCTGGGTAAGATGTATCTGTCCCTTATGGCGGCGAGGCTTACGGCTTTCATCGATCAGCCGGGCAGGCTTCGCCCAGAGCAGGGTGGGTTCCGGCCAAAACGTAGTACGGGGGACCAGATTTTTGTCCTTAAGGAGCGTCTGCGCCTTAGACAACAAGCTGGCCTCCGCTCTTTCGTTTTGT
>WBZZ01006392.1:0-10000 GCA_019918135.1 Paulinella micropora | reverse complement strand
TTATTATTATTATTATTATTATTATTATTATTATTATTATTATTATTATTATTATTATTATTATGGACACCGTGATAGCCCAGTGGTCAAGTTCTACCATCTGGGCCCTGTCGCCAGTTCGATTCCCGTCGGTGCCACCAGTATTTTCATTGAACATACCGGTCTATTTCTGGACCAGTATTTTCATTGAACATACCGGCCCGTCTGGAAGTGTTGGAACTGCCCTTGCGGGGGTGTCATTAGAGCTTATCGTCAATTCTTCGTACTCCCCTCACGGGTGAGACGATGGAGGCGCATGTGCAGAAATGCATCAGCCATTGACAGAGAAGCACTATTATTATTATTATTATTATTATTATTATTATTGGACACCGTGATAGCCCAGTGGTCAAAGTCTACCATCTGGGCCCTGTCGCCAGTTCGATTCCCGTCGGTGCCACCAGTATTTTCATTGAACATGATGGACCAGTATTTTCATTGAACATACCGGTCCGTCTGGAAGTGTTGGAACTGCCCTTGCGGGGGTGTCATTAGAGCTTATCGTCAATTCTTCGTACTCCCCTCACGGGTGAGACGATGGAGGCGCATGTGCAGAAATGCATCAGCCATTGACAGAGAAGCACTATTATTATTATTATTATTATTATTATTATTATTATTATTATTATTATTATTATTATTTGGACACCGTGATAGCCCAGTGGTCAAGTTCTACCATCTGGGCCCTGTCGCCAGTTCGATTCCCGTCGGTGCCACCAGTATTTTCATTGAACATACCGGTCTATTTCTGGACCAGTATTTTCATTGAACATACCGGCCCGTCTGGAAGTGTTGGAACTGCCCTTGCGGGGGTGTCATTAGAGCTTATCGTCAATTCTTCGTACTCCCCTCACGGGTGAGACGATGGAGGCGCATGTGCAGAAATGCATCAGCCATTGACAGAGAAGCACTATTATTATTATTATTATTATTATTATTATTAGTGGCACCGCGATAGCCCAGTGGTTAAGGTCTACCATCTGGGACCTGTCGCCAGTTCGATTCCCGTCGGTGCCAGTATTTTCAAAGGATATTTTCTTTGAAAGTATTGGTCTGTCTGGAAGGCTTGGAGCTGCCTTGCGGGGGTGTCAGTAGAGCCTATCGTCAAATCTTTGTACTCCCTCGCGGTGAGACGATGGCACATGTGCAGAAATGCATTCGCCATTGACTGAGAAGCACTATTATTATTATTATTATTATTATTATTATTATTATTAGGGAGTACATAGGCCATCGGTCCTTTCCATGGGCTGATTGGTATAAAGCTCCTAGAGTAATGTTCTATGCCGTCACTTCCTTTATTCCACCGATTGGTGTGGAGACTTTCCTTATGGAATGGAGGACTGGATGCACATGGCCTTTTGGCTCAGCAATTGGCAGGAGATACACTATTATTATTATTATTATTATTATGGACACCGTGATAGCCCAGTGGTCAAGTTCTACCATCTGGGCCCTGTCGCCAGTTCGATTCCCGTCGGTGCCACCAGTATTTTCATTGAACATACCGATCCGTCTGGACCAGTATTTTCATTGAACATACCGGCCCGTCTGGAAGTGTTGGAACTGCCCTTGCGGGGGTGTCATTAGAGCTTATCGTCAATTCTTCGTACTCCCCTCACGGGTGAGACGATGGAGGCGCATGTGCAGAAATGCATCAGCCATTGACAGAGAAGCACTATTATTATTATTATTATTGTTATTATTATTATGGACACCGTGATAGCCCAGTGGTCAAGTTCTACTATCTGGGCCCTGTCGCCAGTTCGATTCCCGTCGGTGCCACCAGTATTTTCATTGAACATACCGGTCCGTCTGGAAGTGTTGGAACTGCCCTTGCGGGGGTGTCATTAGAGCCTATCGTCAATTCTTCGCACTCCCCTCACGGGTGAGACGATGGAGGCGCATGTGCAGATTTGCATCAGCCATTGACAGAGAAGCACTATTATTATGATTATTATTATTATTATCCCTGAAAGGTGTTGATGAAGGGGGTGGGGGTTTGGGGGGAGGGGTTATTCCGCAGTCCCAGCAACCTCTTGCAAGACGTCACCGAATGTGCAAGTGCATACACCAAGCGCGGTTGCTAGAGCTGCCTCGAAACCCCACCCATAACAATCTGGTGTCTGCTGGGTCCTGGGCTATCGACCAGCATATGCGGAGTTTAAGATCTTTACGCGCGCAACGACCCTCCTCCCCAGCATCTACCACCAAAGGGTTATGAGTTGGCGTCACAGTTTAACGCCTTGAGGCCATTGGGCTGGAACTCTGTTTAGCAAGTGTGACTAGGTTTTTTCATCGGGATTTCCCTCAAATATGTCACAGTCAACACTCCAAAATAATAATAATAATAATAATAATAGTGCTTCTCTGTCAATGGCTGATGCAAATCTGCACATGCGCCTCCATCGTCTCACCCGTGAGGGGAGTACGAAGAATTGACGATAGGCTGTAATGACACCCCCGCACGGGCAGTTCCAACACTTCCAGACGGACCGGTATGTTCAATGAAAATACTGGTGGCACCGACGGGAATCGAACTGGCGACAGGGCCCAGATGGTAGAACTTGACCACTGGGCTATCACGGTGTCCAAATAATAATAATAATAATAATAATAATAATAATAATAATAATAATAATAAGGGGCTGCACCAACAACTTTCAGGGATCATAATAATAATAATAATAGTGCTTCTCTGTCAATGGCTGATGCAAATCTGCACATGCGCCTCCATCGTCTCACCCGTGAGGGGAGTACGAAGAATTGACGATAGGCTCTAATGACACCCCCGCAAGGGCAGTTCCAACACTTCCAGACGGACCGGTATGTTCAATGAAAATACTGGTGGCACCGACGGGAATCGAACTGGCGACAGGGCCCAGATGGTAGGACTTGACCACTGGGCTATCACGGTGTCCAAATAATAATAATAATAATAATAATAGACTTATCAGTCAATTGGCCTTTGATCCTGTCGGACATATGCCTCCATTGGTAGCACGGGGCCGTTCGGTGACTCGGCTATGCTCCAAAGACTCGACTGGCGGTGCAATGTGCAAATGAGCATGCTGTGCATGTGCAAGTGGGTGCAAGGAGTGAGAGGAGTTATCTGCCGAGAAGAAGTCCGCGACGCTGCGCTGACCTCCACCTACAACAGATCTAGCCAGACATTCTACCTGACTAGGCCTTCCCCTCCTTCTACCCACCTCCTGAACGACCGTGAGGTCGATCACCTCCTCCTCCTCCTCCGCCCCCTCTGCCTCCCTGATCTGCGCCTCCAACTCCTCCCACTCCTTCCAGATGGTGGCAACAAACCTTCCTAACTCCTCCTCCACCTCTTCTGGGACAGGGATAAACAAAACGCCGAGCATCGCCGCCATCTTTTCATCCTCCCCCTTCAGCCATTCCTCTTTGAAGAGCCTCATCTCCTCCTCCGCCTCCCGCAGTTCCCTGTGATAAAGCCCTCCTCGATTCAGCATGAGGGGCTGCCGGGCTTGCGCCTCATCGATAAACTTAAACAGTGCCTCACGAGAGCTCGCAAACGTTGGGCAATGCAGCAGGAAGTGACGTAACGACTCGTTAACCTCAGTGCCACACAAGGCGAAACAGCTTGAGCAGTCCGGCGAGCATGAGCCAAATTTGGATCGGTAGAGGCGAAGGCGATTGTTGCAGCTCAACAATCGCCTTCTGATAAGGTTGTGACTTCCCCCCTCCAGCGCCCGCCAACGTGGGAAAGCAGAGCGGGAAGA
Organism: Paulinella micropora; assembly: GCA_019918135.1. Taxonomy (NCBI): domain Eukaryota; phylum Cercozoa; class Imbricatea; order Euglyphida; family Paulinellidae; genus Paulinella; species Paulinella micropora. The sequence continues at coordinate 6,209 of WBZZ01006392.1, read as the reverse complement.
CATCTGGCTAAGCAGCACCCTAAGCCCATCAGAGGGCTTAGCCTGCCGCTCCCAGCCAGCTACTTCCTGCCGGACAGACCATTGCTTTACCACCTCGTTCCAGTTCGCCAGAGCGGCCCGCCAGTCCTTATCATCTACCGTGCCATCTTCGTTCACGACCCGCTTGAGCGCATCCAAGCCCTCCCGCAGCCTGTGATCTGCTAAGATCAAATTTTCCGTATCTTCCTTCCATTTGCACCGACCCGTGTTGTAAAGCCTGCGTGTTAGCGCTGTGTTGCCCAGTAACTCGATGCGCCCTAGGAACCGAAGCCGGGCCGCCTTGGCAAGGATGCTAAAACTCGGCGTGCGGCCTAAACCCCTGGTGATGCAGCCGCTTGTGCGCGTACCAACACCCAAGATGACCCGCAGGGGCGCTACCAACGCGCCCTCCAGCTTACTCAGCTTGTTGGCGCCCGGCAGATCCCAAAAAGCCGATGCGTAAAGCAACTTTGCGCCAACCATTTGCTGCCAATTCATCAGCCGAAGACGCGCTGGAACTTCATGGGCAATCCAGAGGGGGTAGTAGGCAGCCGTTCCCGCTACAGTGATTTCCGCCGCCCGCTTCGCTTGCGGTTTATCGGAGAGGGTGTCCGTGAGCAGAACTCCCAGGTATTTGTAGTGGTCGGTGACGTTGAGAACCTTGCCCCGGAACCTCACGCATGGGGGCGACTTTTTTGACTTGGCGTGCCCGTATATCGGCATGACTTCCGTCTTGCCCGGTTTCAGGTTGATTCCAAGCCGATAGTCCTCCACGAATGTCGCCACGACATTTACAATCTGTTGAAGCTCCGTGACACTATGCGCAATTACCGCAACGTCGTCGGCGTAAAGCAGGGTCCGTACGTCTTCGATGCGGTTGAGGTCCTCGATCTCCAACTCTTTCGCGATTCGGACCGTTAGCTCATCCGTGAAGACGTTGAACAGCGACGGTGACAACGGCGACCCTTGCTGAACTCCCATCTCTTCCAGCACTTCACCAGTGAGTTCGCCATCGACTAGCACTCGCGATGACGTTCTTCGGTAAAAACGCCGCAGAATGCGATAGAACTTGCCCTGTACCCCCATCTGGGTTAGCCTCTGAAACAACCCGGCCCGCCAAACCGTAGGGAATGCCTTTCTCAGATCCACGAACAAAACGAAAGAACGGAGGCCAGCTTGTTGTCTAAGGCGCAGACGCTCCTTAAGGACAAAAATCTGGTCCCCCGTACTACGTTTTGGCCGGAACCCACCCTGCTCTGGGCGAAGCCTGCCCGGCTGATCGATGAAAGCCGTAAGCCTCGCCGCCATAAGGGACAGATACATCTTACCCAGACAGCTCAGAATCGCGATGTCTCTCCAATTTTCCGGATCGGTTGGGTCGCCTCCTTTTGGGATGTTGACGATAATCGCTTTGCCCCAGTCGCTGGGGGTGTATTCGCACGATTTCAACCAGATGAAGAAGCGCACCAGAAAGCTCACAATCCGCGTGCCTCCGTACTTGAGCATCTCGTTCTTGATCTTATCCGGTGAGCACGCTTTGTGATTCTGGAGATTTTCCTGGCAGAGCTCCACTTCCTTCTCGGTGTAATCATAGTCCAGCGGGCCCGTCTCAGTCCGGATCTCCTCGGCTTGCGCCATGGCCTCGAATTGGTCGCGCAGGTTGTCGTTATACTGGAAGGTTTCGCGGGCCTTCCGCTCGGGCTCAATCCGCGCTGCTTCCTCATCAGAACCGACTTCCTCTACACATGCATCCTCCAAAAACTGGTTTTCTTTGGGGACCACCATACGTCGGCGGTATTCTTCCCATTCTTGTAGTTTTTCCCGGAGTGTGCATGCCAGAGTGCCATCGGGCTTCCGAACAGGAGCAGAAGCGTTCGACCGCCGAACCCCGCCCAAACGCTTTGACAGCTTCCAGTACGTGGCCATGGTAGCGCTCCTGAAGTTGGCAGCGGTGTCATTCTGGACCCGCTTCCACGCTTGCTCCTTCTTCTCCTTGCATAACCTTCTGACCGCCTTCCTCGTTTCTTTATATCTTTGCCAGGCCTCTCGGTTGGCCTCATTCCTTCGCCAGAGGCCGTATGCCTCTCTCCGTCGCGCAAACGCTTCCCTAAGACTCTCATCAAACCATGCATTAGTAAAATCTGGCCTAATCACCCGAACTCCCAAGACCTTCGCGGCTGCGCCCGTGAAAGCTCGGACCACTAAGCTAGCGACCCTATCTACCTCCTGCTGAAGCTCATCCGGTCCTCCACTGCTGATAGATCTGGGAGGCCATCTGGCAACAGCCCCGATATACCAGCTGCAAAGGTCTCGTCGTACTTCAACCTAAGCTTAGACAGCTCACTCTCCTTACCCTCAACTACCCTGCCTATCAAGCGCTCTGCCTTGAATGCTTTGTACCTCTTTACCTGCTTTTTGGGGGGTGGCTGTCCCCCCCAGACCAGTTCCGCCCACACAGCTTTGTGGTCGGTATCAAGGTCTACCTCGTCGACGCCGAAGCTTGCCTCCTCCGCCAGCTCGGAAGAGACGCAGATGTAATCCAGTAGATGCCTTCGTCCACCTACATTTTCCTGCCTAGACCACCAATATTTGTCCCCCCGTGGTTGCGAAAACCCACTGAGATTGCGCAACCCCGTGGCAACAAGCATCGCAGCCAGCAACTCACCATTCTCACTCCTAACCCCTCTACCCCTCCCATCTATCTCGCCAAAGAGGCCCACCACTCCCTCCTCCCGCGCTATTCTGGCGGGCCCCAGCTTAGCATTAGCATCACCAACCGTAACCACATGACCTTTGGTGGCGAAGTAGGAGACGGCCGCCTGCCACGCCTCATAGGCTGCAATAGATTCCTCTCGTTGATTTTCTTGGGGGAAGTAGCCGTTGCCGACGAACACATCCGACGCCGTCGCGCTCCCAGACGACAGCCTCACCCACAATTGCTGTGGGTGTGGAACAGGCGCCTGTACAATGGTAGCGCACGGTGCCAGATAGTTGGCCACCAACGTCAAGACTCCCCCCAAGAGACGCGAGCCCGCACCAGTTGCAGCCGCTTTGCCGAGGACTGCGAAGCCGTCGACTTGGAGCTTCTCCACCTTCTGCGACGATAGGTTGTGCTCCTGGACTCCGACGATCACCCAGCCTCGCTCCTTGTAGTGCTCCGGCCATTCCCCAAAGCCTGGGCTATCCGCACCCACTTTGCCTTGCCAATTATGTGAGGCCACCCTCAGTGGGAAGCCTTTCACAAATTGGGAAGAACGAAGCTGATGCCGATGCCTGCGCTTCGGTTGAGCCCGCCTGGAGCCCTCCGCCACCCTCCACGGCCCATCCTGCACCCTCCGCCCCAGCTCCTCCAGCTCCCGCATCCCGCCCCACTCCGCCAAGGGAGATTCACCGCTTGAGGCTTCGCCCTGGGGCTCGTCGACTTCCACGTCGAGCACCCAGTAGCCAAACCCCTGCTTGCGAAGCTCCCTCTGCATCTCTACATACTGGGCACCCCCCCGTGCAGCCCGCTGTTTCTCTCTTTCCCGGAAAGTCCTACCCGTCGCAACGTGAACCTTTCCCGTGAAGAACTTACGCTCCCGCAGCAGCCGCACCATCTTCTCCGCCTCCTCACAAGACGCACATTTAATCCGCAAATGTCGCCCACTACCTCTGCCCGCGAATTCCACCTCGACTTCCCCGAGACCGAGAATTCGGAGCTCTCGCGCCATGACCACTGTCTGAGAGACATGCGATAGCCCCCATACTATGCAACATCTCTTATCCAGCTCATTTCGTACCTTCCTCCGCCACCTCCTCGGTGGCGGTACCGCTTGCCACACGCCGTGACCAGACCTTTCCGGACGTGACTTCTCTTCCGAGGTTGGGGAGGTGATCGAGATGCAGCAGGATTGCTGGCTCTACGTGATTCAGGTTGCCCGTCAGGTACGCGAGCACTCGACCACCCCACCCCGGCCGAGTAGCCATCGCCACCCGCAGGCGCACTCCCACGGGGAACGTCTAAACCTGAAGGATTACCGCCTTGACCCATAGGGCCAGCACTAGCGGCCGCGCTCTTCGCATAAGAACCTGACATAAGTGGTATGGGACCCCGGTGCCGCATTGATCGAGTTGTAAACTCGATAAATGAGGACCCAGGTGGGGTTATTTAAAGCTCAACCCTTAAAAAGCATACGTGTACGTATGTATAGGAATACACACAAACACTCACCTGCATCCGTAACCAGGCACGAGGCAGGACCCGCTGTGCATCATCGAGGTAGGTGTCGTGGCAAACCACCCTGCGTCCGATAAACGCTGCAAGTGAGTCATCTACCGAGAGCACAGAGTGACAGGCCCGTGCACGTGTACCCACCACCCCATAACCCTCCGCCAGAGCAACCCCATGGCATCCGCAGGATGAGCACGAAGAGTGCTGAGAGAGAGGGTGAGCCAGGAGCCCCGCTCCGGTCCGTCGTTACTTTGGTCATTTAGTCGTTTCAAGGCTTGTGGTAAGGTGTAGGGCCTCTCGCCTTCGTACAAACTCCGACCGACAATAGTTTGGTTGACCATCCTTCGCGGTGACCCTCTGAACACAACCCCCTCCCCAGTGCCCACCCCTTGTGATTCCAGAGGCCACCCCGAGCCAAGAGCCATGAGTATGATGAGCAACTCACATGAGTTACTCTCAGTAATTGGGACCCGTCTCATAAATCAATGGAACGCTTATCGTGCGCCCCTCATAGGCTCAGCCCGCCCATGTGAAAGCTAGGCCTCGCCCAAAGCAAAGCAAAGCAAAGCAAAAAAAAAAAAAAAAAAAAAAAAAAAAAAAAAAAAAAAAAAAAAAAAAAAAAAAAAGAGGGAGAGAGAGAGAGAGAGAGAGAGAGAGAGAGAGAGAGAGAGAGAGAGAGAGAATGAGAGAGAGCGAGCGAGAGCGAGGCCGCCGTGGCTCGCCCGCAATCCAGCTGGGTGCACCTCGTCACAACCACTCATCGGCGTGAGCTCATAGCTGTGTGCGACATAGGTACAAGAGCAAGAGGAGAAACAGTGTTCCAGCGTGGATGTGTGGGTGAGGCAGTGCGGTGAGGCAAAGCAGCGATGCCAGTCGAATCCCTGGAGATGGAACCTAGCATCAAAAACATCGTATAAGTCTACCCCAGGCCTCCATCCACCGAGTGGTGAGCTCGATAAAAGAAAACCCGAGTGGGGTTATTTAAAGCTCAACCCTTAAAAAAGCATAAACATGTACGCCGCCAGGAACCCAACAACAATAACATAGCAGCCAGGAACCCAACAACAATAACATAGCTTCCGTAACCAGCCTTCAGGAACCCGCCTCAGTTACCCGCCCCCGTAACCAGGCCAGAGACGTGACGTACTATGCATCATTGAGGTGTCGTGGCAAGCCACCCTGCGTCCGATAGAAGCTACAAAAGAGTCATCTACCGAGAACACTAAGTGACAGGCCCGGTCACATGCACCCAACACGTCCCGACCCTCCGCCAGAGCATCCCCATGGCATCCGCAAAGTGAGCCCGAGGGGTTCTGGGAGAGAGGGTGAGTCAGGAGCCCGCGTCCAGGCAGTCGCTACTGTGGCAGTTGAGTGATTTCAAGGCTTGTGGAAATGTGTGGGGCCTCTCGCCTTCATACCCACTCATACCGACAGTAGTTTAGTTAACCAACCTGTCCAGTGACCCACTGAGCCCAACCCCTCCCTCAGATAACCCCACCCCCCGCACTTACCCGAGTGATACCAGAGGCCACCCCGAGCCAAGAGCCGTGAGCGTGGTGAGAGAGCTTCTCTCAGTAAAAGTTCCCGTCTCATGAATCAGTGGAGCACTGATTATGTACCCCTCATAACAAGCTGCCAACGGCCCCAACCCCGCCGTGTGGCGGTGACACCCAACCATGTATTGGTGCCCCCATAATAATAATAATAATAATAATAATAATAAATAATAATAATAATAGTGCTTCTCTGTCAATGGCTGATGCATTTCTGCACATGCGCCTCCATCGTCTCACCCGTGAGGGGAGTACGAAGAATTGACGATAAGCTCTAATGACACCCCGCAAGGGCAGTTCCAACACTTCCAGACGGGCCGGTATGTTCAATGAAAATACTGGTCCAGACGGATCGGTATGTTCAATGAAAATACTGGTGGCACCGACGGGAATCGAACTGGCGACAGGGCCCAGATGGTAGAACTTGA
>WBZZ01006391.1:0-64734 GCA_019918135.1 Paulinella micropora | reverse complement strand
ACAACAGACCCCGGGGGCGGCGGGCAGACGCCCCTTGCTCTCCCCCCCCCCTCCTCCCTACCCCCGCCGCCGCGTGCCCCCTGCCCCGCTCTCCCCCGGCCGGCACGGGGAGGGTGGCCGCGCGCGCCAGCAGCCAAGCGGCCTGGCCGGCCGGGTGGCACAGGAGGCCCTCGCGAAGGGGCCGGGTGGCTCAGCCGGCCGGGGTTGTCTGGTCGGGGGTGGCACAGAGGTCCCCCCTCCGCCGGCCAAGTGGCACGGCTGGCCTGACTGGCCGGGTCGGGGGTGGCACTGACGGCCCCCCGCCCTGCCGGCCGGGTGGCACAGCCGGCCGTGGCTTTTGCGGGTCTGGGTGGCACCGGTCGCCGGATCTCTGAGGGGCAAAGGTACTCGTTTGGCCTGACCCTCTGCTTGCCTTTTTTTTCTCCCCTCCCCTCTCCCCTCTCCCTTCTCCCTTCTCCCCTCTCCCCTCCCGCGGCCGAACATTGTGCAGGCCCCGCCCAGGCTTTTTATGCAATGTGGCGGTCCGGTGGCCAGTGCCACCGGTAGCTTTTGGGCCCGGCCGGCCGCCCCCGGGGCGAGGGGGGGGGTCAGGCGGTCCGTTCGCCGCCGTGCCGGTGCCGCTTGGCGGGGGGGAGGGCGCCGCCGGGGGAGCCACTGGGGGGGCCGCCGGGGGGGGCGCCGCCGGGCGGGGCGGCCGCGCCCAAGTCGAGGGCCAGCAGAGAGTCCAGGGTCGCGCACGACGCGACCGCGCGCAGGGCCTGCAGCACGGTGGTGTGGAAGTTGGCCTCCTTCTTGGCCCGCGTGTGCAGGGGGCGGGGGTGCCAGCCGGCGGGGCCGGCCGTCAGCGCTACCTCCCACACCGAGCCCGGCACGGGCCTGAGCTGCTGCAGCTCCTCGTGCGTGTAGCAAGCGGCCAAGGCCGGCGCGGCAAAGGTCTGCGTGCCCCCGGTGGCCGGGGGGAGCACTGGGCCCTCGAGCCCCACCGCGTGGTCCTGCCACGGCAGCGCGTACGCCAGGCCGACGACGGAGCCCGCCTCCTGCACGTCGGTGCCACAGACGCGGAAGCACAGGTGGCGGGGCGTGAGGTTGGCCCCCGCGCCCGCCTCCTTGTAGCGCAGCAGTTCTTCGAGCGCCTGGGGCAGGGAGCACACGGACGGCAGGCCCGACGGCAGGCCCTGGCCGGCGCCCCGGCCGGGCTCTCGCACCCAGTCCACCGGCCAGTCCCGGCTGTCTGCCGTGTGCTGGTCGCCCGGCAGAGCCTCGAAGATGAGCCGGACCACGCGCCAGACCCCGTCCTTCTGCCGGTAGTGGCAGCAGGCCCAGACCCCGGGCAGTGCCCTGGCCTGCCGGTGGACGAGGCAGAGCTCGTGGTGCGGCGCGTAGAAGGTGGCCTCCGGCCCGGGCTGGGCCGGGGGCGGCCCGCGCAGCAGCCACGCCCCCCAGTAGTCCTCCACCGCGCGCCTGGCCCCCTGCCCAATGAGGGCCCAGTCGAACGCCACCTCGCTGTGCAGCGCCGGCCGCCCCGGGCGCAGCGCCGGGCAGCGCAGCCCCCAGCAGACCCAGTAGCCCCGCTCGGTGCGCGCCGCGCGCAGCACCTCGAGGTCCAGCGTGGGCTGCTCGAACTTCCACTTGCGGAGCGCGCGCTGGCCGCCGCCGCGGTACGGAGCGTCGCCGCGCGCAAACACCAGCCCGTCCACCGGGACACGGCACCCGTCGAGGTCCTGGTCCCCGCCGCCGGGCTCGACGAAGCCCCAGCCCCGGGCGTCGTCGGGGCGCTCCAGCCTCGGCAGCAGGTCCCGCTGCAGGTCGCGCAGGGGCACGAAGGTCTTGGTGGCCAGGCAAGGCCAGTCCTCCCGCCGCGGGCGCGCTCTATCGCTAGCGTGGGCCCGGAGCAGCACGTCGCGCAGCCACAGGCGCTGCCCGAACGGGAGCGACATGTACGAGCGCCGGCCGCAGGCCAGCAGGTCACACACGCGGTACAGAATGGTCCCGGGGGCTACCTCGATCCGTTCGGTGTCAAGCAGCCACAAGTCGCGGGGCCCCGGGCCCGCCGGGCCGCCCGCCAGGAACGACACTTCGGGGCACAGGTCCGTGACCCACTGCTTGCCGCGCAGGATGGCAAAGGGCTTGTCGTACAGGACCAAGAGCAGGGCGCGCACTCCGTCGTCCTTGGGCGTGACCAGCCAGCTCGAGCTCGTGCGGCAGAGCCCCTCCAGCTCCAACAGGCACAGGTCCCGGGGCATGGCAAACGCCGTGTACGACCCCCCGGACGACGCCTCGGCGCCCCGCGACTGCACCTCCTTCAACGTCTGCCACACCAGGGCCGGCAGGGGTGGCAGGTCCGCCACGCCGTCCCCGCCCGTGCAGGCCGGGGGAAGAAGGCCTCCGCCCGCAGGGACTGGAGCCGCAGCCTTTCCAGCTTTTCCCGCGGCGGCAGCTCCTGGCTCAGCCGTTCGCCCTGCGCGGCCAGCCAGGCGTCGGCCTCGGCCAAAGGGAAGCGCTGAACCCACGCCCGCACCTCGGCCGCCGAACCGTACACGGGGGGGGCCTCGGGCGCCCCGCCCGTGACCGACATGCTAGCGGGGGGTGGGGCTTTGTGGGCCGCCGACGGGCCCGTTGGCGCCTGCTCCCTTCCCCCCCCGCCCCCCTCGCTCCTGGCCGGGCCCCCGCCCCTCTCGCTCCTGGCCGGGCACCCGCCAGCGCCCGGGCCCCCGTCTGGGCCCGGGGGAGCGGCCAGCCCCCCCCCCCCCCGGGGAAGGGGAGGACGGCCCCTCCTCCCCCCTCTCCCCCCGCCCCCTCCGGGGCTCAGAGGCCGGGAGCGCTCGCCCCCTGGCCGGCGGCCGTCGTCTCCGAGCCCAGCAGGCGTGGAAAGCAGGCCCTGGCGCTCAGGCCCCGCTGCGCCTCGAAGCCGCCCCCTCTGCCCACAACTCCGCTGGCGCCAGTGACAGGAGATGCTCGTACACTACCGTCCCGTCGGTGCCAAAGACCAGCCTGCCGGTCGTGACGTACTGCCAGCGCGGGGCACCCTCGGCGGAGGCCGGGACGAGCCGCACGGCCTCGACCGGCGCCGGCGTGGGATCGACCGGCCTGGCCCACACGGGCAGCGCAAACAGTAGCCCGGGGCCGGCGCGCAGGCCGCGGACCTCCACGTCGACGCAGGCCCCGAGCACGTTCACCGCGGCACGGTAACCGTCAGCCAGGTCCACCCCTTGGCCCCGCAGCTCCTCGGCCGGCACCTGGTAAGCGCGGTGGAAGGTGAGTTCGCGCACCAGGCGGACCAGCACCTCGGTCGTAGCGCTTAGCCTGTCCAGCTCGGCGCGCAGCTGGGGGGTTTCGGCGTCGTCGCCCGGCCGCTCCGCGCGCCCGCGCGGGCGCAGAGCACGCTGGCGGGCCCCGCCCTCCGGCCTGCCCTCCGGCCTGCCCTCGGGCTCGCCCCCGGGTTTGCCCTCGCCCCCGGGCCCGGGCCGGCCCTCGGGCCTGCCCTCGGGCCTGTGTACCAATCCCCCCGCGCGCGACTTCCACGTGCGCAACAAGGACGCAAAGGTCTCGGGTGCCGGGCGTTCCGTCGTCATCAAGCTTACGGCCTGGTATTGATCGAGGCCACCGACGCCGGGGGCCCGGGGGGGCCGGGGGGGGGGGGAGCGGGGGCGGAGCCACCGCCGGGGGGGGGGGCAGTTGCAGTGGCCCCTTCCCCACGCCGCAGCCCCCCTCCCTGACCCCGGCCGCGGCGGATGGCTCCGCTCCCGCTCTCCCTCCCCTGCCCGCGACCCCCGACGCCCCCCCTCCCCTCCCCTGCCCGCGACCCCCGACGCACCCTCCCCTCCCCTGCCCGCGACCCCCGACGCACCCCCCCGCGCGACCCCCGACGCCCCCCCCGCGCGGGCCCGGCGCGGGTCCGGCGCGGGTCCGGCGCGGGCCCGGCGGCTACCGGCCCTCCCCCCCAGAAACCTCGCGTGCCAGGGCCACCACCCATGCTCTGCACACCGAGCGCTACGCCGGCCCGCGGGCCGGCCCCCGGCGAGGCCCCCGGCGAGGCCCCCGGCGAGGCCCCCGGCGAGGCCCCCGGCGAGGCCCCCGGCGAGGCCCCCGGCGAGGCCCCCGGCGAGGCTCCCGGCGAGGCCCCCGGCGAGGCCCCCGGCGAGGCCCCGCTAGTGTACCTGGGCCCCGCCGCTACCCAGGCCGCCCTGCAGGCTCTGTACGGCCTGCCCGTGCTAGGCCAAGGCACGTACGGAGTCGTGTTCAGGCGGGGCCAGGGTTGTGCGGTGAAGCTGACCAGCGACTGCCAGCGCCTAGAGGAAGCGGGGTACCGGCGGCTGCATCGTCTGGGGGCCGGCCCCGCCCTGTACCAGCTCCAAGTCCTGGCCTGCGACGCCGCGCTGTCTTGGTCTAGGCTGCCGGACTCGGCCGGGGGCCCGGTGGCCCGGACGGTCAGGCTGCTGTTGGAGGCTAGGGGCTGCGACTGCCCGGCGGACCTGCCTGCCACCGTGGCCGCCGGCCACTGCTTGGTGCTGATTCACCTCGAGGAGTTCGACTGCGATCTCACGCGGTGGGGATGCCCGCCGCGGGCCGAGACGTTTGCCACCGCCGTGCTGCAGCCGGTGGCCGGCCTGTTGCAGCGCCTGGTCCTCGGGGCCGGGCTGTTTCCGTTCGACCAGAAGCCCGCCAACGTGCTCCTGCGGCTGGGCCGGGCGGGGGACGAGTCGCCCGTGCGGCGCGTCGTGTTCACGGACCTGGACGATTCTACTCTCTGCACCCTCCCGTCGCCGCGGCAGCAGACGTGCGACGCGGCGCTGCTGTACTTCTTGTGCACTTGCCCGGGCAGCCTCCCGCAGGCCCTGTGGCGCCTGCCCGGGTGGCGCGGCCAGGCGGGCACACCGCGCTTCTGCGCGGCCTGGGACGTGCTGCTCCACGAGGTGCTGCCGAGGGGCGGGTTTGAGTTCTGGACCATCTACGCCGTGGAGGCCCTGGACTGTGGCTGGGAGGCCTACCTCGACCTGCTGGGGCGGCACGTGAAGTCCAGCCGGCTCGCCAGCCACCGCCTCGTCAGCTGCCGGTGGTTGCAGGCGTTTCTGTACCGCCAGGGGCTGCGCCGCCACCGGCTGCGGGGCCAGCACTTCTGGGAGCCCCTGGCGTGCCGGAGCGCGAGCGAGGCGCTGGCCCGGCACGGCAGCCTGGAGGTCAAGCTCTTTTGTGCCAAGCGCCTCCTGGAACTGGATTCGGACGACTGCTGCTTGGGGGTCCAGACCCTGGCTAGCGTCGGTTGCGGGGGCTGGGCACGCCTGGCGGCGGGGTTGGTCGGCCCGCTCGCCCGGGCCAGGTTCGGGGCCAGGGCCTCGCCCGCGGGCCCCTGAGCCACGCCCCCGCGCCGCTCCCTCCCCGCGCCGGCGCGGCGCCGGCTGGCTCCCCCCCCTGACACCTGCTCCCTCTCCCCCTCCCCACCTGCTCGTGTCGTCTCTCGTGTTCGTTTTTTTGACCGCTGTTCTTCCCTCCCCCCCCCCTCGCCACTGCTGCTCCCGTCCGGACCGCGGGAGCCCACGAGTGGGGAGGAAGAGGAGGAGGGGGGTCTTACTTACTATCACTCTGGCCTGCCTGTGGTATGTACGTCAGCTTCTGGTCCAGCCAGGCGGCGGGGCTCCTAGCGGGCAGCTTCCTGGCGTTGCTGTGCCGTGGTCCCCCGGCCGGGTGGCGCGGCGCCATCCTGTTGCTGCTGACAGGCTCGGCCTGGGTCCGCACGTTGGCGCTGGAGGAGGTGCGAGAGTGCCCGGGGGTGCCCTGGGCGCTCGAACCCCGCTGGACATGGGCGCTGGACTGCCTAGGCTGGGGGTGCCTCACGGTGGGGAGCAGTGGCGGCGCGGCGCTCGGCTGGCTGCTGGCCGGCACGGGAGTCCTGTGCCTGCCCCTGCTAGACGGAGCCCCCCCCGCCGCCACCCCCGCCCTGCTGGGGACACTGACGGCCCTGCTGGCCGGGTTGCTGTACTCGCAGCGCCTGGCGCACGGCCGCGCGGCCACCCTCTGCTGGTGGGCGGGCTGGACCCTGTGGTGGTGTGCTTACTATACCGCCGGGCGGGGCCGGGTGGCCTGGGGCCTAGCCTCGGCGGGCCTGCAGGGGTGGTGCCTGGCCGCCCTGCTAGCCGCGGCCCGGCCCGTCGGGCGGCCCCTGCCGCCCGTCTATGTCGCGGCCCGCGACGTGGCCCCGGCGCCGGAGGCAGGCGGGCGGGAGGAGGCGGGCTACAAGGATGACGTGGCCCCCGTGGTAGGCCTCCAGCGCATCACCAGCTACCTGTAGCCGGGCGCGCCCGTACCCGCCGCTAGCTCCCCCCCCGCCGCTCGGTGCGCCCGTGCCCGCCGGCCTGGACCCGGCCGGGACCCGGCCGCGGTCTCTCTCCGCCGAGCGCAGGCTGAGGCGAGCACTTCCCCGGGGAGGCATCGCTCACTCTGCGTGCGTTGCTCCGGGCCCGGCTAGGACACTGCCCGCTGTGGTCTTGGGTCGTCGTCACAATAAAAACCACCGGATGCTTCGGAGGGCGTTGGATCCCCTGCCGGCCCAAGCTCCCGGCCGAGGCACGGCACCCGTAACCTGAGCTAGAGACGGAAGGGCCAGAGAAGGGGCGGGTTGGCGTGCGCCCAGGGAGCAGAGCGGAGGTCTGGGCTTTTTTTTACTGTCTTGGTCGACTTGCCGTGCAGAGCCGGGCCTACTATTAAGCCGGAGCTATATGACGCCCCCGGATGTACAGCTCGACGAGCGCTAGGGCCTCCGCCGCCTGGTGCGCCATCGCCCACCAGGAGGAAACCAGCGTGGAACTTCCTCTGTTCGGCGGCCCCGTCCTGAACACAGCTCCGGGGGCACACACCACCCCGCGCGCCGGCCACGCCCTCCCCGGGGCGCGTTGGGCGGGGGGTAGGCCAGGGGGAGGGGCCAGGGGCGTGCCGCGGGCGGAGGGAAGGAGGGGGGGCTGCCCGGCCGACAGGCCCGCCCGCCACTCCCCCCTCTTCCCAGGGGTCTTCCCCCCTTCCCTCTCCCCGCCCCGCGCGCGTCAGGCGCAGCGGCCGGGCCCTGGTGTCTGTGCAAAGTAGCAACTTAGAGTGGGTTAGGGTGCTTGGCTAGGCTTGAAGAGAGCACATGCAGGATCGTGTGCCTGCCGGGCGCAGGCCCGCCCGCGCTCTGGCCCCGAGCCCCGACGTGCCCGGCTGGGTGTGGCTCCCGCTCTTGTGCGTGCTGTTAGTGCTGGCCGTGGTGCTGCCCTGGAGTGCCCGGCCGTCCGTCTGGGCGCCGCGGCGCGGGCGCTGTCGCGCGCGCTGGCGGCCCTGCCCCGGCGCGCCGTGCCCACCCGGACGGCCGGCCGCGTCGCCCAGCCCGCAGCCCGTGGTGTGCCAGCCAGAAGCCTGCGAGCTCGGGCCCCGTCCTTGGCCGCTCGCCGCCCCCGGCCTGCTGCCGGAGGCCTGTCCGGCGTCCCCGCCGCCGGCCGCCGGTGAGGAGGACACGGCCGCCGTGCTCGCCTGGGGCGACGAGCCCTCCGTGGTGCAGCTGGGCGCGGGCCGGGGCTGGGTGGCGACGGCCGCCGCGCCGCGCCCGCCCCGGCCGCCCGCGGGCTTCGCCCTGTACGTGCAGACACCCGAGGTGTACGGGGCGAGCGACTATGACCTGCTGCGCGTGGCCTGGGTCCTGCTGGACGCGGCCGGCCTGCCCCTGCCGCCGGCCGGGGGCTGGGTGCGCCTGGCGTGGGCGTCGCCCCCGCCGGCCGGCGGGGCACTGGAGGACGCGGGGTGGTCCGCGGGCCCGGCCGCCGGCTTCGCCCGCGCGCGCGTGCCGCCGGCCGCCTTCGGGTCTTTCGGGGCCGGCGCGGCCGAGCGGACGGTGGTGGCGTCCCTGCAGGTGCCCGGCGTGCCCCCCGACTTCCGGCCGCCGCCGCCGCAGGAGTGGCGGGTGCGCCTGGTGCCCCCGCCGTGCCCGCCCGCCGGCTGCCGGCCGGCCCCGGCCGCGGACGGGTCGGGGCCGTACGTGCTGGCCGAGGCGCCGTGGTGGCCGCTCGCCCCGGACAGCGAGTGGCGCGCCCGCCTGGTGCTGGCCCGCGAGCCGCCGCACGCGGACGTGCGGGGGGGGACGCTCGTGTGGTGGGCCGAGGGCGCCGAGTACCTGGGCGTGGAGTGGGCCGCCGGCTTCGGGCCCGGCGCGGCGCCGCGGGCCGACGGCGAGCAGCTGACGCTGTCCTTTGTGGCGCTGGCGGCCGCCGCGTCCGGCGCCGCGGGCTACGCCCCCCTGGCCACCATCCGGTACCGGGCGGGCGCCGGCGCGCTGGTCCTGCACGGCCTGGTCGTGTCGCTCGTGTCCCGCGGCGCCGCCGGGCCGCGGCTGTTCGGGGCCAACACGGCCGTCGCGGTGAACGGCGAGCCGTCGCTGCGCGTGGCCCTGCGGCCGCCGTTCCTGGTGGGGGCCTACGCCGCGCCCGAGGGCCTGCCGGCGCTGCGGGGCCTGCCCTGCGGCGCCGGGTGCCCGGCCGGGGCCCGCCTGTGCCTGGTGCCCGTGTACAGCCACAGCCGCGCGGCCGACCACGAGCCCGGCCGGGTGGCCGCGCGGCGCTGCGAGGCGGCGCCGGGCCTGCGGGCGGCGGTGGACGAGGGGGGCTGCTGCGCCGTCACCAGCCGCAGCGCGGGCTGGCCCGCCGCCGCCTGGGTGTTGGCCGCGGCGGGCGACGACGGCGCGGCCCCGGGCGCCAACGTGACGTGGCCGGCCTGGTCCTTCGCCCCGGGCTCGCTGGCCCTCGAGGCCCGGCCCCCGGTCCTTCCTGCCGGCGGCTGGGCCCGGCTGGTGGCGACGGCGCAGCTAAGCCCGGGGGGCGGACGACGCTACGACGTGACCCCGCTGGTCCGGCTGTCGGCCACGGGCGGGCCCGGCCCGCTCACGCTCGGCGCGGGGGGGTGGGCGCGGGCCCCCGACGACGGCGCGGGCCAGTGGCTCGTGGCCGTGGACGGCGGCGGGCCAGGGGCCGTGGCGCGCCTGGCGGCCGGGCCCGGCGCCAGCGACGAGCGCCTGGCGGCCGTCACGGTGCTGGGCCCGGCCGCCCGGGCCCGGTGGGGGGGGCCATCGCAAGTGCTCTTCCGCGCCGCCGCCGCCTCCGCCTCCGCCGGGGGCCTGCTGGACTCCACCGGCGCCCGGGCCACGGCGCTCGTGTGGGCCGTGGACCCGTGCGGCCACTACCGCGACGTGTCGGCCGAGGCGTCGCTGACCGGCCCCGGCGACGAGTCGCTGCTGGTCTCGCGCTCGGACGCGGGCGGCTGGCAGTTGGTGCTGCCGGTCGGCGCCCCGCCGCTGCCGTGGGGCCCGCACCTGCGGGCGTCGTGGGGCGGCCAGACGGCGCCGGGCTGGCTGCTGACGAGCCCCCCCCGCCCGGTGCGGCTCACCGTCGAGGTGGCGCACGCCGTGGCGCCGGCGGGCTCGGCCGCCACCTACGCGCCCGTGTCGGCCCCGGACTGCACGGACTGGCGGGCGCTGCTGTGGTTCGAGGGCGAGCCGGCGGCGTACGTGGTGACGGAGGACCCGCGCCTCGTCGGGCAGGCGGCCGGGGGCGTGGCGCTGCCCACCCCCGGCCGCGCCTGCGCGGAAGCCCTGGCACGGCCGGGGGCGGCGTGGCTGGAGGCGGCGTGGCCCGGCCTGCCCCCGGCGCGGGCGGACCTGGTGGCGCTGGAGCTGCGGGCCGACTACTACGCACCCTTCGCGCCGGCGGGGCAGCCGCTCGCGACCTGCGAGCAGGGCGGGGCGCTGCGGCCCCTGCACTGCAGCCAGCTGTACTCGGCCGGCTGCCTCGTGGCCCGGGGGCGCCTGAGCGCCGGCGCGCCCGCGGCGGAGGCCGACCTCAGCGCCCACGTGGGCCTGGACGGGCCGGGCGCGGACGGGGCCGTGCGCCTGGACGCCCGCCCACGCCCGGGCTGTGCCCGGCCGCTGCGGGCCGCCGCGCCCGGCACGAACGGCACGAACGGCACGAACAGCACGACCGCGTGGCGCGCCCGCTTCCCCCCCGGCCAGGCGTGGCGGCTGGAGTCGTGCCCCGTGTCGGTGGCGGTGTCGACGGAGCCCTGGCCCGCCGTGGGCGCCAACGTGTCGTAAGCGCCGGGCGGCGGCGCCGCCGCCGCCGGGCCCTGGACTGTGCCCCGCGCGGGCGCCCTCCCCGACCCCGACGGCGTCCTGGTGCACTTCGAGGGCGGCTGGTGGCTGCGGCCCCTGGCGGACCTGTCCCCCCCGAGGCCGCGCAGCTGATCCGCTTCGGGCTGGACGACGGCACGCGGGCGGCCGTGGACCCGGCCACGGGGGCGCTGCGCCCCCGCCTGAACTCTTACCAAGTCAACACAGCGTACGTGACGGTGCTGTGCCCCGCCAACGCCAGCCGGGAGCTCAACGCGTCGGCGCCGGTGGCGCTCAACCTGGCGCCCGGCCCGTTCGAGGCCGGCTTCGGCGCCGCCGCGGGGGTGCCGTGCGCGGTGCAGGACTCCGTCGGGTGGCCCTGCCGGCAGGAGCTGTGGCTGCCCGTGACGTGCCACGCCGGCCCCGCGCGGCTCGCGTCCTGCCAGGTCGCGCTGTGCCTGGACGACCGCGCGTGGGACGTCGACCTGTTGCTGGCGGCGGTCGGCGAGGTCGGCTGCGCCTGCGACGCGCTGCCGGCCTTCTGCCCCGAGAACCCGCACGGGCTGGACGTGCGCTTCGTGCTCGGCCGGGCCCCTAGCTACGAACCCCGCTTCTCCGAGCTGGGCTACGCGCGCTGGCTGTTCTGGCAGGTGCAGGCCCTGGACCCGGCGGCGCAGCGCGCGCTGAGTGGAGAGGTGCACGTGTGCACGCTGCGCCTGCCGCTGCGCCCCGGCGCGTCCGGCCGCTACGCGCTCACGGGGTTCTTGGTCCAGCTGCGCGCGCTCGACGCGGCCGGCTCCGCCGTCCACGACTGGACGGCCGCCGCGGGCCTGCCGCCCCTGGGCGCGTCCGAGGCCTACGTGGTGGTGGCCGGCAACACTACGCTGGCGGCCGGGTACGCGGCCGCCCCGTCGCTGCGGCGGCGGCGGCGCGCGCTGGCGGACGCGCCGGCGGACACGGGGCCCGCGCCCGTGGGGCCCTTCCCCACCGCGGGCGACACGGACGGCGACGAGCTCGTCTCGCTGAGCGACACGAGCCACATCGCGGCCGCGGCCGTGCACTTCGCCGCCACGGCCAACCGCTGGCTCGTGGACGGCGAGACCCCCGTCGGCTGCACGGGCTGCGGGTCCGCGGGGGGCGCCCCGCCCGCGTTCCGGTACGGCCGGGGGCCGCCGGACCCGGGCTTCCGGCCCCTGCTGCAGGCCTTGACGCCCAGCCTGCACCACCTGAACCCGTACGAGGGGACGCCGCTGTACGAGCAGTGGCCGCCGGACCCGTCGTCCGCCTACCGGCGCCAGCCCCAGCCCGCCTGGGGGCAGGCGTACGACGCGCGGGACTATACCAGCAACTCGGTGGACGTGGAGTTCCACGCGCTGAGCGTGGGGGGGCTGGCCCGCCTGCTGGCCATCCACAGCCCCTGGGACCTGGTGGACGCGCTGCCCGACTGCGAGGACACGCGGGTGCGGCTCGTGGCGTACCTGAACCAGGTCGTGCAGGCGCCACCCAACACGCTGCGGGCGGCGGACTGCGCTAGCGGGGGGACCAGCGTCTGGTTCGGCCTCGACCTGCCGTGGGCAGACGTGAACGAGAGCAGTGCGCGGCCGGGGGTCGAGCTGCGGCCGCCGGCGCCCGGGGACCCGTGGTGGTGGGCCGTGGCGGCGTGCGAGCGCGACGGGGTCTACGCCGCCGACTTCCGGCTCCACCGCTGGGACGGGCGGACGGCCTACCGCGTGGCGTTGCAGGTCCGCACCCGCGCGGCCACGCAGCTGTACTTTGCGGCGGCCGGCGGCGGGCCGGGCCCCTTCCTGGCGGGCGAGTGGCCCCCGGCGGTAGCCTGCGTGCCGTCTGCTTCGGTCTCGCCCGGGCCTTCGGCTTCGGCCTCGCCCGGGCCTTCGGCTTCGGCCTCGCCCGGGCCTTCGGCTTCGGCCTCGCCTGGGGCCTCTGCTTCGGCCTCGCCCGGGCCGTCATCTTCGGCCTCGCCCGGGTCGTCGGCCTCGGCCTCGCCTGGGCCCTCTGCCTCTGCCTCGTCTGCGCCCTCGCCCTCGGCCTCCTCTACGGCCTCGGCCTCAGCCTCCCCTACGGCCTCTGCCTCCTCTACGGCCTCCGCCTCAGCCTCTTCCACTGCCTTGCCTTCGGCCTCGCCTTCGTCTTCTGCCTCGTCTTCGGCCTCGCCTTCGTCTTCAGCCTCGTCTTCGGCCTCGCCTTCGTCTTCAGCCTCGTCTACTGCCTCGCCCTCGTCTTCGGCCTCACCCTCTTCCTCGTCCTCGGCCTCGTCTTCGGCCTCGCCCTCGTCTTCGTTCTCGCCTTCGGCCTCCTCCTCTTCCTCTGCCTCGTCCTCTGCCTCGTCCTCAGCCTCGCCTCCGGCCTCGCCTTCGGCCTCGCCTTCGGCCCTGGGCTCGGCTTCGTGCTCGGCCTCGGCCTCGCCCACGCCTTGCCCCGCGCGGCCGCCGGAGTGCCTCGCCGCGCCCACCGGCCTGGCCGAGCCCTGGCTCGACCCCGCGGGCACGGCCTTCACGGTGCTGAGCGGGGCGCAGGCGGGGCGCCTCTCCTTCGTGGTGCGAGTGCCCAGCGACGGCTGGACCGCCCCTGCCCTGCGAGTCCAGTCCGCCAGCGCCTGCCACCTGCTGGCCACGGCGCGCGTGGCGGTGGCCGCCGGGGCGCCGGGCGGGAACCACACGGCGGGGGAGTGCCGCGTCGTCGACTACGAGGTGGACGCCAACGCCTCGTGTGTCTGCACCGGGGCGGGCGCCTGCGACCAGTGGGTGGGCGAGGTCGTCGTGGGCGCCGGCTGCGCCGTGGCCGACGTGCGGCTGCCCTTCTTCCTCCTGCTGCCGTGGCTCGAGCCCAACGTCTCGGTCACGTCGGGCCTGCCCGCGCCGGTGCGCGCCCTGTGCCTGAGCTGGGCCGTGCGGTGGGTCAGCAACCAGTCGCTCGCCTCCGAGCTGGTCTTCGCCACCACCGCCACCGGCTGGCTGCTCGCCCCCCGGCAGGCGCCGGCCGGTTCGTTCTGGGGGCCGGGGGAACTCGGCGAGTGGGGCCCGCCCGACTGCGGGCCCGTGGAGTGCACGCAGCGCTGGTGGGCCCGCAGCCGGGCGGACCGTTGTGACAGCGGGGGCGAGGCGGTGCAGCTCGTGTACGAGTTTGCGGCGCAGCACCGCCTGTACCCGAACCTGACGTCCCAGGCGCTGCTCCGCTTCGTCTTTCCGGCGCAGGACTGGTGCGAGCTGGAGCTGGGGCTGGCTCCCCCCACCTCGTCACTGCTACTGCTCGCCAATGGCAGCGCGGAGGAGGCCGCCCGGCTGGACGCCCTGGGCCCCGCCCCGGGCCCCGCCGCGGGGGCCGCCGAGGTCACGCAGCTCTACTACCAGAGCGACGGCTCCCTGGCGTGGCCGTGCTTCCTGGCGCTCGTCAGTGATCAGCGGTACGCCCCCCTGCAGAGTCTGGCGCTGCTGCGCTACACGCTGGCGCTGGGGACCACGACGGCCACCGTCGACTACCCCGCGGCCAACTGGACGGGCCCGCACAGCGTCCTCGTGTGCCCGGAGGCCTGGCCCCCGCCGGGCGCGGCGCCGGCCGCGGCCGACGTGACCCTCGTCGTGCGCTTGGAAGCCACCTTTGGCCTCGCCCGCCGCCGGCGGCAGGCCGGCGACGCCCTGGGGGCCTCGGTGTACTCTACCTGGCGGGGCCGCGTCGTCCAGCCCGCGCCCGGGCTGGCGGCCCCCCCCGGGCCGCCCACGGACGCCCAGCGCCCCCCGCCCCGGCCGCCCCCCTCGTGGCCGCCGCTCTGGGCGCCACTGCTCTGGTTAGCGACGGTCTGCCTGTGTGCGGTCGGGGCGTGCCGGCAGTGCCACTGCTGTTTCCGCTGCTACAAGACCGTCGTGCTAGGCCTGCCCTGGGCTTCGCCGACGGCGGAGGAAGCCCTGCTGCTGGAGGAAGTGTGGCCGCCGTGCGCCCGCTGCCGCGAGCTGGGCGAGTGCCGCTGCGAGCTGCAGGTGTGGGCGGACGACCCCTGGTACGAACGGCGCGAGTTCCTGCCCACCCTCGCCGGCTCGCAGTGAGGGCACTAGCAGCCCGGGTAGTGACGAGGCACGCCCCCACCCCGGCCGGTCCGGCGGTGCGGCTGTAGGCCCCCACCCCCGCTACTACCCAGACCCCCGCCCCTCCCCGTCCCTCGCTCTCTCTCTCTCTCTCTCTGTCACTTGGTCCTGGCCACCCTCAAACCAGCCCTCCCACGTCACTCACGCCGTCCAGCTCCCAGCCGCCGGGATCTGGGCTGGGGCGGCGCCAGGACTGGCGCTGTGGGCACAGCACAGCATGGGAAGGTCGGTCACGCGTCCTGGCCGGGTCTCTCGGTGTGGCGGGAGCCCCCCCTCCCCGCGCGTCGGCGGGTGCCTGGCGCGCGGGCGCCGCGGGCCGGCGCAGGCCACAAGGGTCAGGCGGGAGGCAGCCCCAAAACAAACAGGAGATATGAAAAGATGATTCTGGAGGGGAGAGTTTGCGTGACAAGAGACGGAAGGGAAGGCGGGGGGGGGCGAGAACAGGGAGAAAGCAAGGGAAAGTGCGAGAAGGGAGGAGGTGTTTTCTCCCTCTTTCCCCCATGCCTCCCCTGCCTGACGAGTTAACGACTTACCTATAAAACAAAGCCCAAGCGTTTTGTGTCGTCTTTCCTGACCCCGCCTGTCTTCGATGGATCATGCACCGAACCCTACCGATCATATAACACCACCAGCTCGGTCTGTACGGCGGGGCGCAATTTGTCCACGTTGTTTTAAGGATCGCAGCTTTCAGTGGGAAAGTAAGAAGAAAATCATCGACACTTTTCTTCACCGTTCTGTACCGAGAGAGGACCACGCGGCTGTGGAAACGGCACTGACAAATTACATGCATGATGATTTGGACACAGTTTTTACACAAGAGGAAATAAGTTCGTTTTGCAGCTGGTCCAACGAAGACATCAGCGACGACACTGCACGTGTGCTAGTAGCTATCGCCTCGCTAGCCTATCAACATTTCAGCCTTGACTACAGTGGGTTCAAGCAATGGTATAAGCGAGCATTCGTTTGCCGCCTGAGTGCCAACCAGGAAATCATCGCGTATATTGCATACAGCGTGACGCCCTACGGGTTCAAGCTTACCTCCATGGCTGCTAAAAGAGAATTTGCCGAAGAAAAGCAACAGGCGAGCAGTTCTCAGGGGTCTGTTACTGAGAGCTTGAAAGACGTGAGCGCTCAGCTGCTCATGAACAAATACGCCCGACTGCTTGTTACACCCGGCTACTACGGAGAGGCCTCCCAGGGCGTATCGTGGATACTGCGAGATAAGTATCATCTGAGTCCTATTACGAACCAAGCATTGATCACCAAGGTAATCAAAGCATGGGTTCCTCACGAGGATATCCGATTTAATTCTGAGTACACAAACACCGCAGGCATTGAGTTTTACTCCCGAGCAGAACGGGGCAAACATCCGAAAAACGAAACTTTGTTCGGCCTCCCATGCGGCAGGTTCTACAAGCTTGACTATCACATGACACGATGTACCAGCCCGGGCTTGCCAGAAGAGATATGCGTGGCTGATTATATGCGCGGGGGACTCATATAAGCTGACGCGCACGGGTGCAGAAAGCGGACCCCCGGGCACTACAATCCGGGATGATGGGGAAAAGGGACGGAGAAGGGCAGGGGGGAGAGGAGGGGGGAAAGATAGCGGTAGAGGCCAGAGGAGGGAGAGGGTGGGGAGGGTTAGGGAAGAGGAGGCAACTGCAATAAAGAGACATTATATACGAATGTTTAACAATGTATACTAAAGCACAGTTTAGCATGGCTGTGAAATGTCGCTGACACGTAATGCCGCAACGGCTGCTGATAGCCAATTGTTGGCAGATGTGTCGTTCTATCTCAACAGCCAAACACTTCCGCTATTGTATGAGGCTGCCAGAAAGGCAAACGACGCACTAGATATTTTTAATGCAATTACCCCAATTGTACGAGCTAGTAATGTCATCAACAATCCACTGCTCATGCTGGATGTAACGGAGCACACAAGTAAAACATGGAACTTATCACATGAAGCGGCAATGACCAACCTAGATTTATTGCTGCTTACAGGAAAGGTATCTGCCAAGGGTATTATAACTGGTATTGATGCCAGGCGAACGATCCTCACACTTGCACCCAGAGATACAATCCCAAACCTCCTATCTACAGTTAGCCAACCTGCAGCAGCTAGTAAACAAGCCACTGAAAGACAACAGGTTCAATGGAAGGTTATTGCGGGTGCTTTGACGAAGGACCCTTACACCAGTCAAGATCAAGGATTTGTGTTCATCTCTGATCAGGTTATGCCCTATCTGGGTAAGGACGGTTCTTTTGGGCCGCTTGGCGTTATAGTCGCTGCTAATGACAGCGGAAAGTGTGTGTTCGGCTCAAGCAGAGTCAATCCAATCGGAATGAGCGACCGTGAGACTTCCCAATTGGTAACAGAATACGTCAAGTTTAGAAACAACTGTCTAATGACACTACTTGAATTGCACGTGCTAACCCTGGAATTCTTTCTGAACGGTGATGCCAAACAAGGAGTATTTTCGTTCCAACGCAGGTTGAGAAAGCCAACAGAGACTGCCTTCAACGCCCTTACAAATACTCCACACGACGGATTCTTGGACGCAGAACTACAAGGCGACTACAAGAATGTGACTGCCCTTTTTTAGGCAAATTATAATTGCCCTGAAGAAGAAGCACCAGAGCGTTTTACTGTATGCCGATCTTGCGGGCTATGGTTTACAAATTGATTCCTTCTTCCAAACCTGGGCTAGAGAGGAGGCAGGAAAACAGATAGTACAAGGTGCTCAATTCTCCGTTATGAGTCCACATTTTCAGAACAAGTTTAGCATCACCGACGACCAGCTGGTGCGCCGTTTGCTATTGTCCGGTACCAGCGGAGATTCACCGATTGAAAGCCTTCTCGCATCCTACGCTAAGATCATCAATGCTCAGCTAAGGCTTATGTCACCGACGTATGGCACGAAGAGCGGGGCCAAGCGCTTTGTTAGGGTACAGTAATCACTACGTGCCAACTCCGACTTCTTTGTATGACCTGGCCTGCCTACAACTAAGAACCAGCCACTTTTCAGTGCCAAGTGTAAGACGGTCGAGCTCATTATTAAAAAAGTCATACTTTTTCTGTGCACCCTCTCGCTAATTTGTTACATAGATCGAGAAAGCTGCCAAGAGAGGTTTTAATATGCGGTGGCCGCTGACCAAAGAGCCAGAACAAAGGAAAGAAAACGAACCTTAATTCAAAGTCTTTTTGTTGCTGGTGAGGTAGCGAAAACGAGCGTCTGCCGGTGCCAGCGAAGAACCTCGCAAGCGCCGCCGCCTGGCACTGCCGTCGCTGGCCGCCGCCCCACGCCAGCTCCTGTTCGAGCGGCCCACCGAAGAAGCCGCGCGCCGGCCGGACAGCGCACACTTCCTGCTGGGCGAGCTCGTCGACCTAGCTGACCGGCAGTCGTGCCCTGCCCCGGGCTGTGTGTTTTCCTGGCTAGACCAGCTACTGATGACTAAAGGCACCGAGGACCCGTGGGTGCGCACCGTGGCCGGGCTGATAGCCGCGGAACACGCCGGCCTGCACCTGTTGCGGGAGCGGTTCGGTGTGGCAGCCGAGCTGGTGGGCCTAGTCACGGAGTACGTCGCCCCCCTGTGCCACGAAGCGCTCGGGCCGGGCCAATGGAGCAGGCTGGCTCCTGAGCAGCAGGAGCGCCTACTCGATCATTTATCGCTGCCCCGCTTCCTGGTGGTGCCAGGCCTCGGTCGGCATGACCCGTGGCGGAGCTGCTGGGACATCGCTGCTGATCTGCCTCAATCAGCGCTGGAAGACCTGCCGGATCTAGAAAGAGATCACAAGTGCCTAGTCACTATCCAGAGAGTCAAGCGCCGGTACTGGCAAAGAGCAGAGGCCAGGCTCAACCGGCGCCTGCACCGGTTCTTTCGGCGAGTGGACGAGCTGATCCCCAGTGCTTTAAGTCTGACTCATTAAAAGAAAACTTTTCTTTGTCTGTCCTGTCCCTTGGCGCTCCGACCCCCGCTTAGCTAGCCGCTCAGCACCGGACCCGGCCTACACACTAAATACAAAAACCGGGCGGTCCGGCGCCGGGCGCAGCCCTTCACGCCGCCGCCCCGGGTCGCTGTCGCCCGGGTGGTTCAGGGCCAGCAGCCAGCAGCCCACCAGCAATACCGGCAACAACAAGAGCAGGAACCAAGCGACCTTCACGAGCACTAGGCAGAACCGCAGGCGCCGCGCCGTGGGATGCCGCAGACAGCGGAGGCAGCACCGGCGGCCTCGCTCGCAACACCCACCGCCGGCGCGCCGGCGGGACCCGGGCCGGCGGGACCCGACCAGGTGGTAGCGGTGCCGCTGGGTGCTCAGCGCGGAAAACCCGGCGGAGGACCGGATCTCGTACAGGACGCTGCAGCACCAGCACATGAGCGCGCAGACCACGGCCAGGCAGACCAGGTAGCAACTCAAGGCGAGGATCGTCCGGAAGATCGGGCCCGGGTGGGCCCGCCAGCGCAGTTCGAGCGACTGGTCGTCTACTTGGGCCCGCGCTACCAGGGTCCGCCCGGGCCAGTGCCAGTCCACGCGGCTGCGGGCTATCGTCTGCGAAAAGTTCTCGAAGCTGCCGTGCAGGGCCGGGTGCCCTACGGCCACGGCCCAGACCTGCCGGCGGCGGCGGCCCGAGCCGGCACAGAGCTCTTCCCCGCACGGCGTCAGGACCGCGGCGTACGCGGCGGACTCGGGCTCGTGGAACAGAAACCAGCGCCGGCCCGTGGCGTCCTCCGTCTGGCCGCGCACTAGCCCCCCGCTCCCGGCCGGCAGGGTCTCGACCACGAGCCGCACCCCGGTGTGGCTCAGGCCCCGGGCCAGCGCCACGTCGGCGCTGCGCCGGAAGGCCACGAGAGCCACGTGCTGGCTCTGCCGGACAGAGGGCAGGTGATCCGAGCCGGACACGTGGTGCGTCACCAGCACGCGCTCGGAGCCGTGCCCCCGCAGCCGGCCGCTCGCGAGCCACAGCTCGGTGCGGCCGAGCCCCGCCGACAGCGGCCGCTGCTGCCAGCCGCGCAACCCGGGGTGGTAGTGCTGGAAGGAACCGAGAGATGCGTTGCCGTGGCGCCACAACACCGCCTGCGCGTGCAGCAGCGAGGACCCCGTCACTTCCCGCAGCAGCCAGCCCGCGTCGTTGGTGATCACGTGTGCCGACCAGTGCCCCCAGGGCTTGGCCCACGCAAACTGGTGGTTGTCCCACAGCTGCCAGTGCTGCAGCAGCCGGAAGGTGCGCTCGCTCGTGCCGGGCCCCACGTACGCGCCCAGGCTCCAGCCCAGCGCCGTCAGGTCCCACTCGTCGAGCCCGCCCACGTCGGCGGCCCAGCTAGCCAGCGCCTGCCGCTGCTCGGCCGCCGGCCGGCCGATCACCAGCCGTTCGTCCAGGGCTAGCAGGCGCGGGCCGCCCGCCACGCCACCGAACAGGTCCAGGTCCGTGACCAGCAGCACGAACGCCGTGCTCTTGTACAAGCTGAAGTCGCGCGCGCGGCCGTCCCACACCCCGGCGAAGTAGCCGAACAGGTCGCGCCGCGGCCCGCTCAGCAGCACGAGGTTCCACGTCAGCGCGTCGTGCCGTCCCTGGTACCGCATCTGCGGCACGGCCCACAGGCCCGCCTCGCTGCTGTACTGGCGCAGCTGCCGCACCAGCGCCTGCGCGCACTGCGCGGCCAGCCCGCGAACTTCGGCGTCGTCTGCCAGGTCGTGCAAGTTCACGAGCCCGACCAACGTCCAGGGCGAGTACACCCCGGAAGCAAATTCATAGAAACCGACCGCGTGCTTTTCGCGCAGGTACGCCAACGTCCGTGCCCGCCAGCCGACGGGACAGCGGGGCGCCGCCCAGCTCAGCCTGCACAGCACCGGGGCCGCCGATAGGTAAAGAAGAATGTGGTTTTCAGACCAGAACACCGAGCGATTGTCTCCGGGCGTAAACCACAAGCCCGGCACGGACAGCAAGGCGTCCGCCAGCACGCTGGCATTCAGCGCGGGCTGGCAGTGCAGGAGGCGGACGACGCTGGCTAGCACGAAATCTACCACCACGCTGCGGCGGAGTTCTTCGGCCAACGTCGCCAGCTGGGCGGCGGGTAGCGTCCGGTTGTGGCAGGCCAGGACGAGCAGGTCGGCCCAGTAGCCGCTGTCGTGGCGGCGCGTACCGTTATCGTAGTTGGCCAGCAGCAGCCGGGTGACGACGTCCCGGCGGTACTCGAAGCCCGCCCGCGAGTCCTCGTGCAACAAGTCCATGGGGCTGTGCTGCTGCCCGGGGGGGGATGCTCGCGCGCGCGTCCGCGAAGAGAGACGGCCAAAGAAGAGGGAGGGGGGGGGGTGGAGAGGGGTAGCGAGAGGCGGGCGCTCGGACCGTACAATAAAACCCCTGGCGTTTTTCCTGTTGGTTCCCGGGCGGCCCGCTCTGCCCTTTCCACTTTCCTCTCCTCGGCGGCCCCCTCCTTTGGATCCTTGGTTTCGGCCCGGCGGCGGGGGGAGGGGGCCAGAGCAGGAGCGTGCGCGTGGGCGGCTGGCGCGGAAAACTCTGCCCCCTTCTGGCCCCCGGCTCCCTCCCCGCCCTCGACACCATGGCAATAGGGAGAAAGCAGGCCTTTTCTCCCCCTGCTCTCCCTGGCCTGACACCAGAGCAGAACGGAACTGCGTGCGGCTAGGGCGGCAGATGCTGCTCTGCGCTTGGCTGGCCGTGTCCCACTTCCGTGACAGCGGCACGGTGGCCTGGTTGGGTGATTTGTTACGCGAGCGTTTGCCAGCGCGGCTGCTAGTGCCGGGCTGGACGGGCTACTACGGCTGGAACTACGAGTCGGCCGTAGCGTTGGAGGCGTTACGGAACCCGGCATGGGACGCGGCCCCGGCCGTCGCCAGCCTGCTCCGCGCCCAAGCCCTGGCGCCCGGGCAGCCGGGTTGGTGGCTAAAGCACCACTTCCCGGTGGCTTTCTTGTGGACCGCCGGAGACAGGCTAGGCCTGTTTGGGAGCCTGTTCCGCGACGTCGAGGGTGCACAGGACGTGTACTGCGCCGCCCTCCGTGGCGTGCGGCACTGGCCCCGGCACGCGAACTGGACGGGCCTCCTGGTCCGGAACTTTGGGCGCAGCCGCGGGCGCAGGTGCCGGCGGTGGCTGTGGCTGGACGACGTGTACATGGCGGGCGCGCCGTTGCTGGCCGACTATCCCGACGAAGCCGGGGCCATGCTGGCCCAGGCCAGGCAGGCGTTCGTCGACCCGGCGGACGGGCTGTGGTGGCACGGGCGGTGCGCCACTACGGACGCCACCAACGGCGCGAAATGGGGCAGGGCCCACGCCTGGGCGCTGCTGGCGCTGGCCCGCTACGTGGTGCGCACCAACGACGGCCGGGCGACCGAGTGGCTGCACCAGGACCTCGTCACGCTGTCCCGCTACCAGCGCCCGACGGGCGCCTTTGGCAACCTCGTGAACGACCCGCACAGCCCCGACGAGACCAGCATGGCCAGCGTGTACGTGTACGCCGTAGCAGTGCTGGTGCGCGCCCGCCCGGACCCGGGCGGGAACCCGGGCGGGGACCCGGGCGGGGACCCGGGCGGGGACCTGCGCGGCCGGGCGCTGGCCGCGCTGGCCTGGCTCAATACGCGACGGACGCGCGGCCTCTGGCTCAGCGACAGTTGTCCGGCCACGGGGCTGACCACGCCCGCGCGCTACAACCGGCACGTGTCGGGCACGACGTTGACGACGGGGCCCGCCGTCGCCCTGGCGGCCTGGGCGCGCGTGGGCGAGGCGCTGCTGCACAATGCCAGCACCACGCACTACCGGCCGGCGTCCTGGGCCCGGGCCCCGGCCGACCCGTGCGGCCGACGACCGCCGCTCTCGCCCGCCTGGTACGTCCTGGCCCTGCTCGGCGGTGCCTGCGTGGGCGCTGGCGGCTGCTGGCTGGGCCGGAGGAAGCGGAGCTGCCGGGCACGCCGCTAGGCGGCAGGCCGGGGGGGGGGACGCGGGGGGGACAAACACCCTGCCGGTCAGCAGAAAGGCCGGGAGGAGGGCGCGCGCACTCCCCTTCTCCCGAGGCTGGAGGGGGGCAGGTCTCCTTCCTACCACGCCCGCCGCGGGCAAGGGAGGACTTCCGTGCGGTGCTAGCGGCGAACCCTGCGTGCGGCCGTCTCCCGTGCTGACGGCGACCGCCAAACGGCGCGGCGCGGCTCCCGCCCCAACGGCAGGCGCACGCCCGCCGGGCCGCGGGGGGCCCGGGGAGGAGAAGGGGCTGCGCGAGAGCGAGGCAGAAGAGACTCCCTGCCGCCCCCTCCTCCCGTAGGCTGTTCTTCTTCCTCTCCC
This sequence comes from Paulinella micropora, assembly GCA_019918135.1. NCBI lineage: Eukaryota > Cercozoa > Imbricatea > Euglyphida > Paulinellidae > Paulinella > Paulinella micropora. The sequence goes on along the minus strand of WBZZ01006391.1, from coordinate 42,223 downwards.
CGCCCTCGTGCACCCCGTGCCCGCCCGCCCCCCCTCCCGCCCTTTGCCTCCCCCCCCCTCGCCGCACGGGCCCTCGCCGCTGCCCTGGCTGGTTCGGAGCAGTACCTGGTTCAAAGAAGCACAGGAGTCGGCGCGGTGGCAACACGTGCCCCCTCCCCCGCAGACTCGGAAGCAGCCCTCTCTCACCCCCGAGCAACCTCCCCTCGCCCCACGCCACCGCAAGCCTCATGCCGCGCGCTAGCTGGCTGTGCGGCCTGCTGAGCCTACTGGTAGTATCGGAAGGGCGCGCCCTAGTCTCGCCCGCGGACTTTGCCCTCTTCTTCCCTACGGCCGCTTCTTCTTCTCCCCCGGGCGCGACCCGGGCAGTCCCGCCCGGGCGGGCCGCTACGACCACGACCACCACCACCCGGCCGCCTCCGCTGAGCTCTGCACCCTCTACCACGACGACGACCACGACCACCAGCGCGACCGAGCCGCCCACGCCGCCGCCGACGACCACGACCACGACGACCACGACCACGACGACTACCAGCGCGACCGAGCCCCCCGCGCCGCCGCCGACGAAGACGATGACCACGACCACGACGACCAGCGCGACCGAGCCTCCGGCGACGACCACGACCACCAGCGCGACCGAGCCTCCGGCGACGACCACGACCACCAGCGCGACCGAGCCTCCGGCGCCGACGACGACCACGACGACCGGCGCCACCGAGCCTCCCTCCACCGAGCCGCCCGCGCCGGTCACGACCACCAGCGCCACCGAGCCTCCGGCGCCGACCACGACGACCGGCGCCACCGAGCCTCCGGCGCCGGCCACGACGACCGGCGCCACCGAGCCTCCGGCGCCGGCCACGACCACGTCCACCAGCGCCACCGAGCCGCCCGCGCCGGCCACGACCACCAGCGCCAGCGCGACCGAGCCCCCCGCCACCGTGCCGCCCGCGCCGGCCACGACCACCGGCGCCAGCGCGACCGAGCCGCCCGCCACAGCGACGCGCGAGTCCCTGGTCGCCATCACGAGCTGGGGGGGCGTCAGCCTACACCCCGCCTGGGGCAGCCACTTCCGGGGCTGCCGGCGCCTGACAAGCCTGCCGGCCGAGCCCCCGCTGGGCCTGGGCGAGGTGAGGTCCCTGGACCACTCCTTTGCGGGGGCTACTTCTTTTAACTCGCCGGTGGTCGGCCAGTGGCGCCTGCCGGCCGTGACGTCGCTGCGCGCCGTCTTTGCCCAGGCCTCCGCCTTTAACCAGCCGCTGGACGCGTGGCGCACCGACCGGGTGACGGACCTGTCGGGCGCCTTCCTGGACGCCACGGCCTTCAACCAGCCCCTGGCCAGCTGGGACGTGCGGCGCGTCGAAAACCTAGCCGCCGCCTTTAGCGGAGCGACCAGCTTTAACCAGCCGCTGGCTACCTGGCAGGTCGGCGCGGCGACGGACGCCCGGGCCCTCTTCTTCCAGGCTGCCTCCTTTGACCAGGACCTGAGCAGCTGGGCCCTGCCCCCGACCGTACTCTGCGCCCACTTTGCGCTCGGCAGCGCGCTGGCGCCCGCGCACCTGCCGGACACGCTCCCCCCGTCCTGTGCCTAGTGCCTGCCTCTTTCTGCCCCTTCCTCTTCCCCCCCTTCTCCCCCGCCCCTCGCTCCCTCTTCCTCCCCCTCCTAGTGCAGTGCCCGCACCTACGGAACCAGAGCCAGTGCGTAACACACGCCGCGCTAGCCTTGGTCCGACTAAACAAGTACTGGCTACCGCTGGATGTCTAGTGTGCCGGATCGCCATCGCCCAGGAGAGAGCCAGCTGGTCCTGGTCTTTGCTCTGCGGCCGCTGCAACCCAAGCCTCGCGATTCTAAGACCCAGTGCTCCCGTGGCCAAGGCACCGGCGTCAGGGCCCGGGCTGCCCGCCTGGCAGCGCCCAGGGGGGCAGCACACCGCCTAGGGCAGACCACCCCTACGGAATCAGCACGTACGCAGGACAAGCTGCGCTCGTCAGGTAAATAAAGCAACCTCGCTCGGCCGGCTGCTGACCAGTCAGGAATAACCAAATGCCCGGCCAAAGGGAGGGAGAGGTCCTCTTGCGAAAGCCCGACAGAGTCTCGACGCTGCCGACCAGTGTCGCTGTCCGTAACGTCGTGCGCCGGCCCCCCCCCCGCCCTCCCGCGGTCTTGGCTCTCCCCCCCCCGTCCGCCACGCGGGGTTCCCCCCCTGCAAACTATTATCAGAAATGCCAACGAAACCATGGATCGCCGCTCTGCCTCCCCCCCAGGCGGGCACACCTTGGGGTTCCCGACCGAGGTTTGGCACCACCTGCGGGGCTACCTGGGCCAGTATCGCAAGCTGGGAGCGGTGAGCCCCGAACTGCGCCGATTTCTATACAAGCCGGAGGCCTGAGTGCGCTTTCGCCGCGCGGAGCTCCGCCTGGACACGGAGGCAGAGGTTTTAACCTTCCTGGTCTGGCCCAGCCGGGTCTGGAGTGAGGCCGGGGTCCAGGTGACGTGCCTTACACTGGGCTGCGCGGCGCTACGTGGTCTGGACAAGTGGCAGGGGGGACCGTGTCCGTCTGGTCTGGTAGTGGATGAAGTACGCATAAGCCACAATCACCGCGACGACCCCCTCACGCGCCAAAGTATCTCGGCCATGGGGAGGGCCTTTCCCTACATCAAGGCGCTCAACCTCAGTTCACACCCCCGCGTCACGATAGGAGTAATCGGTGGCTTGGCTGAGCTGCGAAAGCTGCAGAAGCTTGACCTCACAAACGTTAGGTTCGTGTTGTCTGCGTTCGCGCTCCTACAACCGCAGCGCCTGCAGTGGCTAGCACTCTCCTGGGTCACCGACGAGAGACTGCAGCACTTGAGAGGCCTGTCTTCTCTGCGGGAGCTACGCCTCGCTTGTTTCCAGCTCATTGGGAATCAAGCGCTACAGCCGATGCCTAGGCTGCAGAGACTTGACCTCAGCTCATGTGACAGCCTCACCCACGATACACTTTTGCAGGGGTTGGACTCGCTACGAGAGCTGGACCTTAGTCACTGTACCAGCCTGCACACGCTAGAAAACCTACCACCACTGTCAAACCTGGAAACACTTATCCTGGACAACTGTACGGCACTCCCAGGCGATTCACTGCGACACTTAGCTGGGCTGAACGGGCTGCGGACACTGAACCTTAGCTTCTGTACGCAGTTCGAGGATGGTTCACTGCAATACCTGGCGGGTCTGGGTAGCCTGAAGGAACTCCGCCTCCGCTTTTGTACGCAGCTCACGGACGCTGCGCTGCGCCACTGCCGGGGTCTGCGCAGCCTGCAGACACTGGACCTCAAACAGTGTACGCAGCTCACGGACGCCGCGCTGCGGCACTGCTGGGATCTGCCCCGACTGCGGGAACTCCGGGGCTGTAGCCGGTTCAGTGACGCAGCTGTACAGCAGCTACATGGCTGGCGGCGCAATCACAACCTACCCATACTCCGCGTAGTGCCTGGTTACTAAGAGGTGCCCCCGTCGGCCCAAATTAACAAGAAGCAAGCTAAAGAGAAACGCTGGTTGGTATTTCTGCCAACCAGGGAGGACAGGCAGTGAGCTGGCGGTACGGGACCGGCAGGTGCTGAGCGGTGGCCGGCACGTAGGCAGGACAATTCTGGCTCCGGGGGTGCGCGGCGCACCGCGGGCGGGGCAGAGAAAGCGGCTTACAATAAACATCGGTTTCGATACAAGCGATGGTGAGTGCAGTGCTACGACCGGGACAGCTGCCGTATGGTACCGCCACCCCCAGCAGGTGGTCTGGCCCAAACGGGGCTCGTCCCGCCGGCCGGTCGCGGCCGGGGGGGGCGCCGGGCCAGGGGGGACGCACTCTGCGGAGGAACGTGCGCTCTTGGCTTTTAATAATTACACGAACGCGGCCGTGCCCCTACGGCCGGGGTGGGGAAACAGTCGAGGGGGGCCTATAGTTTAGTCCAGCCGGCGGGACTTGAGGGGGCGTTCGAGGCGGCCCAGCGAGAGCCACTGCTGCTGCTGGGGGGCCGGTTCGGGCGCAAAGTACTTGTCCAGGGGCTCGCTGGCTTGGTACACCTCGGGTACGGGGGTGCTCGGCCGCGCCACGGGCGTCGGGGGCGCGGGGGCGGCCTTGCGGGCCAGCACGTCGGGGCGCGCCAGGGGTGTGCCGGCCGCCGCGCGCGCGGCGGTGGGCAGCCGCAGCACGGCGGCGGCGTGCTCCTGCACCGTCTGCAGCTGGGCCTTGAGTGGTTGGGGCGCCGCGGGGACGGCGTCCTCGGCGGCGGAGCGGATCACGAGGCGGTAGTCGCTCTCCCAGTTCCCGGGCGCCAGGCGCCGCCCGGACGCGGCGGCCGCCGTCGCGGCCGTGAGGTAGCCACGGTCGCAGCACGCCCGCAGCAGGTCCGCCAGCTCGTCCGACACCTGGCCGCGCGACCCGTCGCCGAGCAGACGATCGAGGTCTTCGCTCATGTGGCGCTGCTGCGCCGCGCTGTTGAACACGCCCAGGTAGCGCAGCAGGGCCTCCTTCAGCCCCTGCGACTTGCTGGCCCGGAAGTGCTCGTTCTGAGCCTGCAGGTGCTGGTTTTCTTCGTACAAAGTGTCCACCAGCTCCTGCATGGTCGCGCACACCTCGCGCTGCACGGCGGGGTCCGCGATCTTCTGGATGCTGCGCGAGGCCTTCTGCACGATCTCGCCGACCACGACGCCCGCCGCCGGCGTAGTCGTCGCGGCCGGCCGCGGCGCTGCCTCGTCGGCCGCCGGCGCCGGGGGAGCCGCGGCGGCGCCCTCGGCCGTCGTCGTCGTCGGCGCCGGCGTCGGGGCGGCCGCGCTAGGGTGCTCCGGGGGCGCCTCCGCGCCGGTGTGTCCGTCGGCCGCGGGCGGCGCCGCCGCCGGCGGCGCAGCCACCTCGGCCGCCGAGGCGCGCACGCCTAGCAGGGTAGGCGCCTGTACATGGTGTGCTGCTGGCTGGGAGTACATGGCACGTACGTGGCTCGCTCGGCCCAACCGGAGGTGTGTGGTTTGTTGCCACAGACGCAGAAATGCAGCGCGAGGTATCCCGCGCCACACCGCCCCGGGGTTCCGGGGGGCCGGGTAAGCGACGGGAAGGGAGAGGAGGGGCCGGCGGCTGGCCCGCGCCAGCGTGGCGGCCCGCGCCGGGGGAAGGGAGAGGGAAGCGGCCCGCGCCCCCGCGCCCCCCCGCCCCCGCCCGCCCTGGGCCGGAAGTAGGGCAGGGCGCTCAGGTCCGCGACCTGGTGGGGCAGCAGGACGCGGCTGCTGTTGGTCGGGCCGGGGTTGCGGTAGCAGCGCTCGGGCCACAGGAAGCGCCAGCCCAGCAGGTACGTCCCGGGGCGTGCCCCCTGCGCACAGTAAGAATTCTCCAGCACGGCCGCCTGGTGGTTCAGCGAGTCCCGCAGGTGCTGGATGCTCGCGCCCTTGGGGCCCCCCGGGTCCCGCAGGCGGTACGCGCTCGCGAGCCCCTCCACGTTCTGGTGCAGCGCGCTGTACATGTACAGGCTGTGGGTGGCAGGGTCGAAGCGCGTGGCGGCCACGTACCCCCAGCTCTGCCGGAAATCACCCGCGCCGCGGACGGGGTCGTAGTCGTCGGCGTTGTCCCAGTGCTCGATAAAGCACGGCCGGCCCACCATGGGCACGGCTAGCAGCGCCAGTTCGTCCCGGCTGAGCTGCTCCATGTAGTGCTGCCGGGCCTCGGCCGGCAGCGCGGGGTCATAGCGCTTGCGCTCTAGGTCGTCGTGCGCCAGCGCGCTCTCGTACAGGCAGTGCTCCACCACCTCCACCGCGCGGTCGGCCTCGGCGGCCGGCACCGCGGGCGGCTCGGGACCGTAGAACACGCACCGGGCCGGGTCGGCCTGGACGCCCTCCACCCCCCGGCGCCGGGCGCCCGGCAGCTTGGCCCGCAAAAAGTCCTCGAGCCTAGCCGCCTCGTCTGCCGCGCGGTTCATGCCACGCCGCCACTTCTTGTGGGGGGGGAGGGGGGGTACCCCCCCTTCCCCCCCCAGGGGGAGGCACAGGGGGGCACCCCCCCTCCCCCCCCCGGGGGGCACCCCCCTTCCCCCCCCCCCGGGGGGCACCCCCCCCCCCCCCCGGGGGGCACCCCCCTTCCCCCCCCCCCCGGGGGGCACCCCCCTCCCCCCCCGGGGGGCACCCCCGCCTCCCCCCCAGCGGGGCACCCCCTGCCCCTCCCCGGGGGAGGCGCCCCCCCCCTCCCTGTCCTCCCTTCCTTCCCTCTCCTCGCGCGTGCCCCGCAGCCCCGCTCCCCTCCCCCTCCCCCCGCCCTACCCGGCGCGCGGCGGGGCCGCCGCTGAGCGGGCCTGGGCGGCGGCGCGGGGGCTGGAGCGCCACAAACGCACCAGCCAACAGCCAATCAAGGCCCACCGTCACAGCATGACACGTACCAAGCGCACCGTCGGCCCCGGGGAGACCGAGGGCGTGCGACGGCGGAAGAAACACCGGGAGCACTCCAGCCCCGGCAAGAAAAGACACACGTCCGAGTCTGGCGGCAAGGCCAGCTCGCGCCAGGAGCATGATAAGGCCGGCAGCAGCACCAAGCGGAAGAAAAAGAAGACCAAGCGACGTGACTCCCAGCGGGCCCGCAGCCGCTCCGCCCCGCCCCCGGAAAAAGACAGTCCGAAAGAGGAGCGCCGGCGCGGCGCCAAGCGCACGGTGCGCGCCAAGCAGGCCAGAATCTTCCGGCGCAAGTTTGCGCGGGAACTCCGGCTGAGCCACCTGAAGCCTGCTCTGTGCAATGCTACGTTCTACCGCCGGGTCATGCAGTGCATCCTGAGCCAGCAGACCAATGTCAGCATCGTCCAGGGCTTGGCCATGAAGGGCATTCTAGTGGCCTGCCAGCAGATTATGCAAGACGTCTTTGACCATGGCAAGCGCATCATGGAGGTGCAGGGCAAAGAAACACTGATGGACAAACACTGGCAGCACGCGGTGTTCGAACGGCGGCTAGTGCAGTCCCGCCGCCGCATCGCGTAGGCCACGGGAGCCCCGGGGCAGCCGGGATAGGGAGTAGGAAGTGAGGGGAACGCACAGGGGGTCCGGGGCCCGTACAAGTCATTAAAAAAAGGACGCTACCAGTTTTTCTGTGCCGGCCCGGAGAGGGACACGAACCCCGGCCCGGGTCAAGGGGAGCGGGCTGACCGCGCGGCGGTCAGTCCCTTGGAGGATCGCCGAGGGGGGGGAGCGGCGCTTGTGCCTGGCCAACCAGGGTTCCGGAGAAAAAACTCGTTCCTCGTCGCCCACCGGCCTTTGCGGAGCAGATTCCAGCGAGCTAAGGCCCGTGTCGGCCTGCCCTGTTGCTAAAGGGAAAGTTTTTTTAACTAGGTCAACAATCAAACTGCGGCAGCCTTAGGCTCTCTCTCTCTCCCTCTCTCTTTCTCTCTCTCTGGGGGGGGGGGGGCGGGATCCGCGGCCGGCGCAGGCCAGCGGGCCGAGGCCCCGGAGGAGAAACCGGCCTGTCCCGTGGCCCCGATTTCTTTCTACCAAGTCCGCAGCCCAAGCTGTGACAGCCCGTGGTTCTGTCTGACTCGCTCAGAGCTGCTGGCAGGGGGGAGGAGAGCCCACGGAGAGGAAGCAGCGGGGCTCCTCAGCCGCCAAGCCCTGCCTGACGGTAGCTCTCCCCCTTCCCCGGGCCTACCCGGCAGGTCCGGGCCTGCTGGCGGGCCTTGCGCCTAGGGGCCCGTCTTCTGCCGTTTCGGCAGGCGGGGGAGCACGCCCTGCTGCTGAGAGCATATCTCCCGCAGTTGTTGCAGGCTGAACAGCCTACTATCTTGGCTCACTAGCCGCGGGCAGCCTCCGATCTTGATGTGAGCATTCGGGACCCGCCCTGCCGGAACGGTTAGTGTGTCTAGTACCGGGCAGCTAGCCAACGTCAGCTGAAATACTTGGCACTGGCCTAAGCGAGCGGGCAGCACCAGCTCTGTCAGGACAGCGCAGTCTTCTATGGACAGCGTCAACCTCTTCACTTGGGCTAGGTTGGCGGGCAGCACGAGCTTAGCCAGAGCGGAACAGCCCGTGATCGCCAGCTCCAGCTCCGTCACGCCGGGCATGGCTGCTGGCATTGCGAGCTCAGTCAGAGCAGCACAGTTTCGTACGGACAGCGTCAACCTCTCCACTCGGGCTAGGTTGGCGGGCAGCACGAGCTTAGCCAGAGCGGAGCAGTCCGTGATCGTCAGCTCCAGCTCCGTCACGCCGGACATGGCTGCTGGCACTGCGAGCTCCTTCAGAGCGGGGCAGCCCGTGATCGCCAGCTCCAGCCCCGTCAGCTCCAGCCCCGTCACGCTGGACAGGACCGTTGGTAACACGAGCGCTGGCAGAAGCTGGCAGTCTTGTACCCGGAGCGTGAGCTCCTGGCACACTGGTAGCTCGACGGGCAGCCCGAGCTCCTTCAGAGCGGGGCAGCCCGTGATCGCCAGCTCAAGCTCCGTCACGCTGGACAGGGCCGTTGGTAACACGAGCGCTGGCAGAAGCCGGCAGTCTTGTACCCGGAGCGTGAGCTCCTGGCACACTGGTAGCTCGACGGGCAGCCCGAGCCAGGCCAGAGCGGGGCAGGCAGTGACCGTCAGCCCCCACTCCGCCACGCTGGGCAGGGCCGTTGGTAACACGAGCGCTGGCAGACGTTGGCAGTCCTGCACCGTCAGCGTACAGGCCGTGTAGTTCCGCCACCCGGTCAGGGGGAGCTCGAGCTCCTGCAGCTCGGGGCATTCCTCGACCGTCACGCATGCACGGGAACCCAGTCTTACCTCCTCCGCTTCATCCCGCACTTGCAGCCTCTCTATCAGCGGCAGTCGCAGGGCCTCGAGCTGGTCGCAGCGCTTGGCGGTCACAGTGAACGCACCCCATACCCGGGCCAGCGCGGAGAAGTCACAGGTCCGCAGCTGGGGGCACTCCAACTCTACCTGGACCGGCCCCTCTACAGTCCTGAGCTTAGGCAGCGACAGCTCTTGGAATGCTGGGCAGTCCTTGATGCACACCGACAGTTCACAGCCTACTTGCGCTAACAGAGGCAAAGTAAACTTCTCTAGGTCGGGACAGCGTTCGAAGCTGACGCGGCTCCTAGACTCGCCTCGCCCCCGCACCCGCTACAGCCTCGGTAGCGTAAACTCCTTTAGCCCCGCGCAGCCCCGGAATTCTAGCCAGAGCTCTTGATCCACTAGGTGCAGCAAGGGCAAGCTTACCTGCGTAACGCTGGAGCCCTGTACTTTGAGCACGCAGCCCCCGCCCCGTACTTCGCTGAGCAGCGGCAGGTCTAGGTTTTTGAACTCAGGGCAGTTCTCGAGGGACACATACAGGGACCCCCCGGAAGCGCGCGCGTCGTCTTCCTCCGCCGGGCCTCCTCGGTAAGAGCTGCCAACCTCTTTCTTCCCGATGGTACTCAGCAGGGGCAAAGTGCAGTTATGCAGCGTGGTACAGTCCTCGAAATGTAGCCTCAGGCCACGCTCCTTTCCCCGGCCCTGGCCCGCGGCCGGTCGGTGCGCGAGCCGTTGTAACAGGGGCAGAGTAAAAGCCGTGAGCCGGCAGGCACAAAAGTCCAGGCCCAGCAGGTAGCCCACCGATGCCAGTTTAGGCAAGGTAGCCCCTTCCAGGATGTCGCACCCGTGGAACCCGAACTCGGCCTCTTCGTATACCCTGCTCAACTTTAGTAGTGCGAAGCTGGACAGGCGTGGACAGCTACGGAGTTCCACGTCGAGGTTTCCGGCCACGACGTCCAGCTCAGGCGCGTGGAACAGTGCGAAGTCCAGCAACGGCGGGGCGGCGGGCGCTGCTCGGCGGGGAGAAGAATAGCCAGTGGAAGGCTCGGTAGGGAGCAGTTGTACGTGCAGGCCCCCGGCTTGCGCTAGCAGCGGTAACAGAAGCTCGCTCAGGGTCGTACACGCGTACAGCCGCAGCGTGAGGACTCCCTCCGTGGTGCGGAGTTCCGGCCACCTCAGGGTAGTCAGCTGGTGGCACTGGCTTGCCTCCCAGTGCAGATCCCCGTTCCCTGGCTTGACTTGCAGCACAGCGGCACAGCTGCCGCGAAGGCCCACTCTGACCGGCTGTGGGCTGTCGCCGCTGCGCAAAGAGGTGTCGATGGTGGCGAGGGCCGGACAGTCCTCGAAGAGTAGCGCTGGCTGCGAGGAGGGGCGCCGTGCGTGCCGCTGCGCTTGCTGCGTAAAGACAAACCGTTGCAGTAGCGGCAGGCCGGACAGGGTGAACTCAGGGAGGATTTTCCCTGGCTCGGGCAGGACGGTTTGGATAAACTCGAGCGCCGTGACCCGGTCCAGGAACGGCTGGGCGCCTGTCCTGGCGAGCTTCAGGTACGTGCATTCTTCTACTGCCAGGTGATGCAGGCACAGCCGCCGGACGGGAAAAGCCTGGGGTCCCGCGAAGGGGAAGTACCCCGCGTTCCGGCTGGCGAGCTCGGCCAGCTTTTGGTCACGGCCCGCGGGGTAGCTTTCGTCCCAGGAGATGACCAGTTCGGGGAGCACAAAACTGCCGTTCTGGGCGCTGGCCCCGAGCCCAAGCCTAGCCGCGACGCCGAGCGAGTGCCAGTAGCTTTCCCTGCGCAGGTCCACGTCGAGGGTAGAGCGAGTAGCGGCCGTGCGCGCAACGGGGTGGACTGTGCCCACCGGAGGAATTAGCAGAGGAGCAAACGCCAATATGTCAGGCCTGCCCCCGGCCAACGCGTCGCCGGCCCTTCGCCACGCGGCTTGTCTACCCCGCAGGGCCCGGTAGTTGTTGCTAGCACAGCCTTGGATTTCCGTCAGGCAGACATCCGGCTGGGCGCCGAATTCAGTCAAGAGCGGTGCTAACTGTAGGTTATTTCTGCCGGCAACAGGCAGCCGCAGACTGCGCAGATGCAGATAGTTCAGCAAGGCGCTTCGTTCGCCCTGAGGCCGCGGGCGCTGTCCTGGGTGGTTAGGAATCCTAGGAGGTTGGTGTTGGCGGAGACCAGGGCCTCCGTCGAGACCGAAGGCCGGTCGCAGATGGCGCAATTTTTCTCCCGTGCCTTTTTTTTTTCTTCGGCCATGTTGCGTATTGGGAAATAGACCGCTGCGCGAGCCCCCGCCTCCGGCGCGCTCTCTTCATCTCTTGCTCTCCCCCCCCCCCCTTGCTTCCCTTCCCCTGGGCGCGAAAGGAGAGGAAGGGGGGGGGCGGCACGGGCCGGGCGCATGCGCGCGAGCCCCCGCCGCCGGCGCCCGCCGGCGCCCGCCCGTGGGGCACGGAGGGGGGGGGGAGGTTGGCGCGCGAGCCCCCGCCGCCGGCGCCCGCCGCCGGCGCCCGCCGCCGGCGCCCGCCGGCGCCCGCCGGCGCCCGCCCGCGGGGCACGGAGGGGGGGGAGAGGCTGGCGCGCGAGCCCCCGCCGCCGGCGCCCGCCGGCGCCCGCCCGTGGGGCACGGAGGGGGGGGGGAGAGGCTGGCGCGCGAGCCCCCCCCCCGCACGTGCGCGGCGCGCGCTCTTTTCTGGGGAGGAAGGGAGCGCGTCCGCTTCACTTTCCGCCCGGCGTAGAACGTAAAACATGCTGCAGCTGGACCAAGAGGACGATTATCCTCTGCTAGACTTCCTCCCGCCGCTGGTGATGAGTGGCTCCCCCGGCGCCCACCCCTCCTCACCACCAGCGGGCTCTCCCACCCTGCCCCAACCACTACCTGACCCACAAGACTGGCATCTCGCTAGCCCGGGTAGCCTGTTGGCCGACAGCAGCGGACAGTGCGCCGCTTCTGACATCCCCGAGCGTGGCGCTGTACCTGGGCCACCGGACGGCCTGCCTTGGGCCCAGGGCGACCCCTCGGGCGACCCCCCGGGCGACCCCTCGGGCGACCCCCCGGGCGGCGGGAAGGACGTGCTGGAGGTAGCGGCGCTGCAAAAACTCTGGGCCGAGTGCGAGCAGGAGGGGGCCTTGCTCGCGGGCCTGTTCGACCGCCTGGTCGCCCGAAGAGGTAGCCGCACCCCGGTGCTCAGGCCGACGACCAGGCCGGCGCAGGGCCTGTGGTCCTTTGGTGGTGATTACAACGTGGCGATCCTGCCCGGCCCGGACGACGACGGCAGGGGGGCGGGCAGAAGCTGGGGCGGGGCTCTGGCCGGGGCGCACACGCGCACTCAGGCGCGGGACTTCGCCGGCCCCAAGGCCAGGAAGACGGAGCCCGCACAGGACGCCGCGTCGCGGGCGGAACGACCCCCCGCGGACCAGCGCAGGCACGATCGCCCCGACAAGGAAAAGATGTGCCGGGACGAACGCAACGGCTACTTGCGGGAGCTGAAGGACCTGCTGAGCCTGCCCGAGAATACACAAGCTAACACGGTGTTGGCGGAAACCGTGTACAAGGTGCGCGAAGTCGTGACCACTAGTATCTCCCGCGAGCTAGAGTGTCCGCTGCCCTTCCGTCGCGCCCGGGGGCTCGGTAAGAACAAGAACGAGAATGAGCGGCGCAGGGAGTTGGCGCTCATGTGCCGCGAGATGACTGCGCGCCTGGGCCTGGGCAAGAGCACGTACAACCAGGTTATAGCGCGCGCACTGGACGTACTGAAGAGCACGGTGGGCTATGGCCCGGGCGCTCAGGACTTGGAAATCTCCCGCCTCGTCCATCAGCCCTCCTTTCTGTAAAGCGGCGGCCGTGGCCGGCCGCCGCCTCTCTATTAAAAGCTCAGGCACCGGTCCAGGGCACAGCACCCGGCGAGGTTGGAAGCCGGCCGGGAGCGGGCTAGCTAGCGCCGGCGGTACGGAGGGGGGAGCACTTTTCGTTCCGGTCCGGGTGGTGACTAGGGAGGGGCTGCCCCCGGTGAACTCGTGGCCGGCCGCGCTAGGACGCCAGGCCACGTCCGCCGGCGCCCAGAGGACCGCAGCTAGACTTTTTAATGGGCTGCTCAGGCATACCCCGGCCGGCGAAACTAAGCCCGCTCGCTGTCACTGTCTGCCGCGCGGGGCGGCGGTCATTCGTAGAAACTGCACAGGGGGCCGCGGTCCGGGCCCGTGTCTGGCGCGGGCACTGCCGCCGGCGTGCCGCCGGGCGCCTGATTAGCAGGGCCGGCGGGCGCCTGACTAGCAGGGCCGGCGGGGCCAGTAGGACCGGCGGGCGCCTGGCCAGTAGGGCCAGTAGGACCGGCGGGGGCGGCCGGCGGCGCCTGGCAGTCTGGGGGCGGCGGGGGGGCCGAGTCCGCCTGCGTGACGGCCGCCGGGTCGAACGCGTAGTTGACAAAAGCCCCGTCGTCCTCCTCCCGCGGCTGTCCCCCGGGGGCGACGGCGCCGGGGTCCGGCCCCAGGGCGCACACCGGCCCGGCCTCGTCGTCCGAGGCGCCGAGCACATAGACGGGCGAGTCCAGGGGCACCTCTTCTGCCGGGCCCAGGGTGCAGGCAGTAGGTGGGGAGGCCAGCGGGGGGGCCAGCAGGCCTTGGTCGAGGCCGGCGGCGGCGCCCGCCGGGGGAAGAGGAGCGGCGGCGGACACGCCCGCCGGGGGAAGAGGAGCGGCGGCGGACACGCCCGCCGAGGGAGGAGGAGCGGCGGCGGCCGCACCCTCCGAGGGGGGGGCGGCCCCCCCGGCGTGGGGCCGCGAGGCGGGTGGAGCTGGGCTGCGGTGGCGGCGGCGGCGGGGCGAGCGCTGCCCGGAACTGGGCGAGGGGGAGCGTACGCGCCGGACCCCGAGGGGCCGGCGTTCGCGGGAGCGGCGCGGCCGAGGCTCCGCTGGCGGGCTGCGGCTGCGCGGCCGCCCCTCGGCCGAGCTGCGACTGCGCGGGCGGAGCGCCCTGCCAGCTTCCTCCTCGGCCTCGCGGGGGGGGCGGGCAGTGTCCACCGCGCGGGGGAGAGCCCGCCCAACCCCCAGGCGAGGTTCGTGCACGCGAGTGCGTACACCTCGGACGACCCCGTGGGCCCGGGGGCGGGGAAGAACGGGCACAGGTACACGGGCCCCGCGGGGGGCGCGGCCCCGCGCGCGATCAGCGCCAGCCGGCCGCCGCGACCGCGCACCCCGGCGCCCAGCGCCGGGCACAGGCGGCGCAGGCAGTAGTCCAGGAGGGGCAGGTCGGTGTCCGGCGTAAAGCGGTGGCCGTTGCTGAGCTCGACGCGGCAGCGCGACGCGCGCAGCAGCCTGGCCGTCCCGTTCCAGAACTCGGCGCTGCACCCCGGGTCGTACAGCGCCCTGGCCGGCAGCAGGCGCGCCAGGGCCCGCCCCGCCAGGCCGTACTCTGCCGCCGGCTCGGCCTGGCCGGCGGGCGGCGGCACCCAGCGCTGCCCCAGGGCGTCGATCAGCACGTCCAGCAGCCCGGCTGGGGCCCCACACAGCCACGCCAGCAGCAGCGCGTCCGCCGCCTCGCCGGCGCTGCCCCCCGCCCGGGCTAGGGCCTTGGGCCCGGCCGCACCCTCGGCCACGGCGCACGCCAGCTGCCAGAGGACCAGCACCAGCTCGCTGCGCGGCGCAAAGTCACGCCACGCCAGCTCGGCCAGCCAGGGCGAGCCCCGGCCGCCGGCCGCTGCGTACGGGATGCGCCAGGGCACCTCCAGCTGCCGGTCGGCGCCGCCCCCCCGCAGCCGGCACAAGGAGCGCTGGCCCCCCGGCAGCGGGCCGGCCGGCGGGCCGGCCCAGCCCCCGGGCTCCGCCAGGCGCAGCACTAGCTCGGCGCGGTCGCGGTCCGCCGACACGACCGACAGGGAGCCCCGTTCCAGGCCCCACACCGTCTGCACCCCGCGCTCGCGCCAGCGGGCCCGCAGCGCTCGCCACAGCTCGCACCAGAAGTACGCCAGCGGCCGGGTGGGCCTGGCGGCGGCGGCGCGCCGTCGGGGCGGCGGGCGGCCACAGGGGCCACACGAACGTGTCCTGCGGGGCCGCCGTCGTCAGCTCGAGGATCGTGGCGCCGCCGGGGCACACGACCGGGGGGCACGCCTCCTCTGGCGTCGGGCACTGGAGCGGGTACGGGCACCCGGCGCCGGCGGCGTGGAGCCACCCGCACAGCAGGAGGAGGAGGGGCCACGGGCGCCACTGCTGGCGGGCGGGGCCGAGGTGCCTCATCTGGAGCCGGGGCGTGGTGGTTTAGCAAGTGTGGGGGAAGGGAGCCCCAGGGGGTGGGAGAAGACAGCGTCCCTCCGGCCGCCGGCATGCCGGCGGCCCGGGGGGGGGGGGCGGCCCGGTGGCAGCGGGGCGTGGGGAGAGCGGGGAGCTGGGAGGGGGGGAGGGGAGGAGCACGCCCCCCCCCCCCCCCGGGAGGCCACCGGCCGCGTCCACGCGCGCGGTCCCCCCCACCGGGCCCCGCCCCGCCCCCGGGGGGGGGCAGCGCGCCGCGCAGGGGGCGTCCCCTGCCAGCCCGGGGGAGGGGGGCGGGCGTGGCCGGTGCGCGGGCCCCGTCGGCTCCAGAAAGAACCATGACGCGTACTCTGCTAGCCAGGAGCGCAGCGCCGCCCCCGTCGGGCCCGCCCTCATCGGGCCCGCCCGCCGGGCCGGTCGCCGCGCCGGCCTGGCCGTACCCGGCCTGGTTTGTGAGCGCCGTGCAGGCGCTGCTAGGCCCGACTCCCCCGGAACAGCGCGGCTGTGCGAGCACGATCGACCACGCCTGGTCACGCTTTGCGCTGTTCCTGCAGAACCAGCACGTGGCCGACCGGCTGCTGGACGTCGGGCTGGGTAAGGAGGCGGTGAGCTACGTCAGGCTGCTGCTGAGCGCCCATCCACAGCACAGCTCGGCGGAGGTAACTACCCCGGCGCAAGAGGCCCGCCTGCGCGTGGGGTTGAGCGCGGCCTACCTCCAGCGCCAGTGCCTGACGGCGGACCTGAATCCGGACCCCGCCGCCGTCTGCCTGGGCTGGCAGGTCCTGCGGCACGTGCTGAGCCAGACGAGGCCCAGCGGCCAGCGCACCGCCCCCGGCCTGCAGGTAGTGGCGGCCCTGGTCACGGGGGACACGCACGAGGTGTGGCGCTGGGTCGTGGAGGAGGGCCAGCGCTGCTACTGGGCGCGGCCGGGGCCGGCCGCGCCCGCGCAGGCCACCCTGCCACTGCGCTACCCGGACGCGTGGGTGGCGACGGCGGACAACGCGGCGCTGGGCCCGTGGTGCCTGGTGCAGCGCGGCGACGCCTCGTTCCAGGACGCGAGCGTCGCGGCGGCGCTGCGGTGGCTGCGGCGGCAGGACACGCCGCCCGGGGCTGGGTGTTCGACCCGCACGACCAGCACGTGAGCCAGTGGCTGCAGGGCCGGCCGGCGGAGCCGGGCCGCGCCGAGCGGCTGGGCGGCCCCCCCGTGCAGGACTTTAGGGCCGCGCTGGACCCGGGGCGGCCGGCGCTCGGCGGGGCCTGGCCCGTGTCGCTGCCGGGCTGCGCGCAGTTGGAGCGGCACGTGCGGGACGTGGCGGCGGGGCTCGGCGGCCAGTCCTGGTGCCAGCTGCGGGTGCCGCGGGTGCGGGGCGTGTTGTTTGCGCTGCTGCAGCACCAGCTGGGCCCCGTGTGGGCCCTGGCCGCCGACGAAGACGAGCGCGCGCGGCTGCTCGTGGTCTGGGCCCTGCTCACGGGCGTGCGCGGCCGGCCGCCCGGGGGGAGCGGCGGCGTTCGGCCCTGCTATCTGTCCCTGGGCGGCCCGCCCCCGGCCTACGTGCGGCAGTGGTGCGCGGCCTGGGGCGCCCGGACGGCGTGGGGCTCCCCCGCGAACCTCTTGCGATTGCTGGCCCCCGGGTCCGCGCCGCCCGGCCTGTGGGTGGCCTGGCCGCCGGGCGGCGCGGAACCGTGGGACGCGCTGCGGACGGCCCTGGATGCGGACCCGCAGCTGCTGCCGTGGCTGGTCGTGTCGTTCCCGGACGAGCCCGCCGCGCGCCGCGGCGTGGCGGCGTCGCTGGCGCCGCTGTTTAGGGGGCCGGGGTCCGAGTACTGGCGGCGGCGCCTGGGCACGTGCCTCTTTGTGCTGCCCGCGTCGACCGGGCCCGAGGAGCGGCGTGCGCTGTCGGAAGCGAGCGGCACGCACGGCCCGCCCCTCACGACGGGGTCCGCGCTGCGGCCCTCGGTGGTGGACGCGTGGGCCGGGCTCGGCCCGCCGCCGCCGGACTGGGGGCCCCCGCCGCCGCCGTCCTCGTCCTCGCGGCCGTCCCCGCCCTTGCAGCCGTCCTCGTCCTCGTCCTCGCGGCCGTCCCCGCCCTTGCAGCCGTCCTCGTCCTCGTCGTTCTCGTCCTCGCGGCCGTCCTCTTCATCCTCTTCATCCTCGTCGTCCTCGCGGCCGTCCTCTTCATCCTCGCGGCCGTCCTCGTCCTCGTCATCCCCGTCGTCGCCGCCGGGCCGGGCCGCCCGGCTGCGTTACAGCGAGGGCCGGCGCTACGCGGAGCTGGTGCGCGGCGCTCCGTTGGCGCTGCTGCAAGACCCGGTCGGCTCGTCGTGGGCGCTGCTGCGCGGCGGCCCGGGCGCGGGGTGGCTGCGGGAACAAGCGCCCCGGCTGGGGCTGCCGCCGCCGGCGTGCCTGGAGGACGCCCGGAGCTGGGCGCGGGCCTGCGCGCGTTCGCCCCCCGCCGTGCTCGGGCGCGGCTGCCTGGCCTGGGGCGGGGAGGTCCTGTTGGCCCTGGCCGGCCGCGGCCGGGCGACGGGACTGCTGGATCCCGAGTCCGGCGACGAGGCCGCCGTCCCGACGTCGTTCACGGTCGACTGGGGGGACAACTCGCCCCCACGCAGTGCCTGGACGCCGGCGCCGCGCCCTGCGCACACACGTACGCGCTGGCCGGCACGTACACGGTGACGGCGGACCCCGGCGGACGCTACCCCGTGCGCGGCTGGGCGCTGACGCCCGCGTGGCACGCCGCGGCGCCCGCGGGCCTGCGGCTGCGCGCCGTGAGGCGGTGGGGGGAGCTGCGTTTCCACGAAACGAGCGGCTACCACCTGTACGCGGCGCCGGGGCTTACGTACGTGCCGACGCTGGATTCGCTGGCAGACACGGGGCTCGTGCAGGGCTGGGACTACAGCTTCGCTCGCCTCACCACTACGCTGCCTGACCTGAGTTGGGGGCTCAACGTGTCGGGCGCCGAGTCGGTGGTCGGCATGTTTGAGAACTCCACTGGCCTGCAGAGCCTGTGGGGCACGAGCGCATGGGATACACACAGCCTGCGCAATGCGAGCCGAGCGTTCGCGGGCCTGCCGGCGCTGACCCAGTTCGACCTGTCGCGCTGGGACACCGCCCGGCTCGAGGACGTGAGCGAACTGTTCGCGGGCAGCGCGGCGCTGACGTGGACGGGGGTCGGCGGCTGGACGTCGCTGCCGAGCCTGTCGCGCTTCTCGGGGCTGTTCCGAGGGTTAGGCAGCGACTTCCGGGAAGCGCTCACTGGCTGGTCGACGCCCACGCTCGCGCCAGGCTCGGCCGATTGCACACGGCTGGCGCCGTACCCGGCGCTCGGCCAAGCGCACTGGCCCGCCGCGTGCTCGCGCTCGCTCTTCCTAGCGCGCGTGCGCACGCACGTCCCCAACGCCCTGGCCACGCTGACGCTGTCGCCCGCGGCCGGTCTGGGCCAGAGCGGCACGTACGGCGTGGACTGGGGGGACGGGTCGGCGCCTGGCTCGTGCACGCACGCCAACGGCTCAGTCTGCAGCCACACTTACGCCGGCGCTGGCGACTACTGGCTGCGCCTGAGCGGCCGCGTGGACGGGCTGCGGTACGTAGAGGGCGCTTTCGTCGTGGACGTGGTGGCGTGGGGTGACGTGCAGCTGTACCACCCGGTGGGCAGCACGACCTCGCTCTTCACGCGGGCAGTGTATCCTTCCCCTGCCAAGGAGTTCCTGCTGCGCTACCTGGCGCCGACTGCCGGCGCGCGGGCCCTGCACGGCGTGGCGCCCGAGTACCTGCTAAGGTGGATGACAGAGTTCGTGGGCGACGCGCGCGACTGGGACTGGTCGTGGCTCACGCCCGCCACGCACCCCAACGGCTTCCTCTCTCTGTTCTCAAGCTGCTCCAAGTTCAACCAGGACCTGAGCGGCTGGAATACGAGCGGTGTGGCTAGCCTGGACTCCGCCTTTGCGGGTGCGAGAGCCTTCAACTGCAACATTGGTAGCTGGGACACGAGCCAGGTCACCACCCTACGGAGGGTTTTCTCAAACGCGCAGGCCTTTAACTGGTCGATCGGCGACTGGAACACGAGCGGGGTCACCAGCCTAGAAGAGACGTTCTCGAACGCGTACGCCTTTAACCAGCCGATCGGCGGCTGGAACACGAGCCAGGTCACCAGCCTAGCCGCGACTTTCGGTAGCGCGTACGCCTTTAACCAGCCGATCGGAGGCTGGAACGTAAGCCGAGTCACTAGCCTGTACAAGGCGTTCGGCCAGGCGAATGTCTTTAATCAGCGCCTGGACAGCTGGGACATAAGCAGTGTCTCCGATCTAGGCCTTGTTTTTGCTTGTGACAATCAGCGGGGCAACTGTGTGTTTAACCAGCCGCTGTGCCGCTGGGATGTGTCGGCCGCCATGGCGACGGAGCAAGTAGTGGGCATGTTCGTTGGCAATTGTGTTTTTGATCAGAATCTCACGGCCTGGAACGTACCCCCGTCATCGGGCGCAGGTATTTGCACGCAGATGTTCCAGCCTTGGGGGATAAACATACCTGACGCAGGTATCCGGCCGAGCAACCTGCCAGCTCTCTGTAGCGGCTCCTACCAGCGCGGGTGTGGTCTGTTTGATCGGAATATGGTTTTTTAAAAAGTCGCTGAAGGCTGCGGCTTAATTGTAACTACAGTAATGAAGCACGCCTGATAAAGTTTGCGGAAAGCTGTGGTCTGCTTCTGCCTAATAAACTCTAGTAAGTGGTTAAGCTTTCTGTCCACAGACGTCCGCGGCGTACATCGTCGTCGCCAGAGGCAGTTTTTCTCCTGTTTGAGGCAGGCCGGACCGAGCGACGGCCCTTCTCCCGGGCGGCGGGGAGGAATGGGGGGGGGGGGAGGAGGAGGGGAGAGAGAAGGCGGAAGGAAGAGGAGGCGTCATTTTTGCTCCTGGCCCTGCCGCGCCACGCCGGCGGCCGGAGGGACGCTGTCTCCCACCCCCTCCCGGCCCCCCCCCCCGCACTTGCTAAACCACCAGCCCCGGGCTACAGATGCACCCCGCCTCCGCTCGCCAGCTGAGGCGCCCGTGGCCCCTCCTCCTGCTGTGCGGGTGGCTCCGGGCCGCCGGCGCCGGGTGCCCGTACCCGCTGCAGTGCCCGACCCAAGAGGAGGCGTGCCCCTCGGTCGTGTGCCCCGGCGGCGCCACGATCCTCGAGCTGACGACGGCGGCCCCGCAGGACACGTTCGTGTGGCCCCTGTGGCCGCCCGCCGCCCCGACGCGCCGTCGGCAGGCGCAGGCCCTTGTCCCGACGTCGTTCACGGTCGACTGGGGGGACGGCTCGCCCCCCACGCCGTGCCTGGACGCCGGCGCCGCGCCCTGCGCGCACACGTACGCTGCTCCCGGCACGTACACGGTGACGGCGGACCCCGGCGGACGCTACCCCGTGCGCGGCTGGGCGCTGACGCCCGCCTGGCACGCCACGGCGCCCGCGGGCCTGCAGCTGCGCGCCGTGAGGCGGTGGGGGGAGCTGCGCTTCCACGCGACGAGCGGCTACCACCTGTACGCGGCGCCGGGGCTCGCGTACGTGCCGCCATTGAATGTGCTGCAGGACGCCGGGCTCGTGCAGAGCTGGGACTACAGCTTCGCGGGCCTCACCACTCCGTTGCCGGATCTGAGCTACGGGCTCAACGTGTCGGGCGCCGAGTCGGTGGTCGGCGTGTTCGAGAACTCCACTGGCCTGCAGAGCCTGTGGGGCACACGAGGCTGGGACACGCGCCGGCTGCGCAACGCCAGCCGCGCGTTCGCGGGCCTGCCGGCGCTGACCGAGCTCGACTTGTCGCGCTGGGACACCGCCCTGCTCGAGGACGTGAGCGAACTATTTGCGGGCGGCGTGGCGCTCACGCGCACGGGGGTCGGCGGCTGGACGTCGCTGCCGGGCCTGTCGCGCTTCTCGGGGCTGTTCGCGGGCCTAGGCAGCGACTTCCGGGAGGCGCTCACTGGCTGGTCGACGCCGGCGCTCGCCCCCGGCTCGGTGGACTGCACGCAGCTGGCGCCGTACACGGTGCTGGACCCGACGCACTGGCCCGCCGCGTGCTCGCGCTCGCTCTTCCTAGCGCGCGTGCGCACGCACGTCCCCAACGCCCTGGCCACGCTGACGCTGTCGCCCGCGGCCGGCCCGGGCGCAAACTTTACGGTGGACTGGGGTGACGGGTTGGCGCCCAGCTCGTGTGTGCACGCCGACGGCGCCGTCTGCCCGCACACGTACGCGGCCGCCGGCGACTACTGGCTGCGCCTGAGCGGCCGCGTTGACGGGCTGCGGTACGTAGAGGGCGCCCGGGTGGTGGACGTGGTGGCGTGGGGCGACGTGCGGCTGTACCACCCTGTCGGCACCACGACCCCGCTGTTCACATGGGAGGTAGGCGGGTATCCGTTGCGCTACCTGGCGCCGACGGCCGGCTCGCGGGCGCTGCACGGCGTGGCGCCCGAGTATTTGCTGTACGAGATGAGTGAATTCGCGGGCGACGCGCGCGACTGGGACTGGTCGTGGCTCACGCCCGCTACCCACCCCAACGGCTTCCGCTGCCTGTTTTGGGGCTGCGCCAAGTTCAACCAGGACCTCGACGGCTGGAACACGAGCGGCGTGGCTAGACTAGTAGCCTGCGAGAAACCTTTTCTGAGGCGCGCGCCTTCAATGGCAGCATCGGGGGCTGGGACACGAGCCAAGTCACCAGCCTGCTAGCGACGTTCGCTAACGCGCGGGCCTTTAATCAGCCGATCGGCGGCTGGAACACTAGCCGGGTCACCAGCCTAGCATCGACGTTCATTGGCACGTTCGCCTTTAACCAGCCAATCGGCGGCTGGAACACGAGCCGGGTCACCAGCCTAGGATCGACGTTCAATAGAGCGTACGCCTTTAACCAGCCGATCGGCAGCTGGGACGTAAGCAGTGTCCTTTATCTAGGTTATACCTTCGCCTGTAATGAGATATATAAAGACGGGTGTGTATTTAACCAGCCGCTGGGCAGCTGGGACGTGTCCGTCGCCATGGCGGCGGATCAAATACGTGGCATGTTCGCTGGCAATTGTGTCTTTGATCAGAACCTCACTGCCTGGAACGTAGCCATCTACGGCGCAACCGTTTGCACGGAGATGTTCCAGCCTAAGGGAATTGCCAAGTCTGGCGTAGGTATCAGGCCAAGCAACCTGCCCGCTGTCTGCAACGGCTCCTACGTGCGCGGGTGTGGTAACATTCCAGTGTAGGTAAGAAACCAGGCACATCCAACGCAGTCGCGCGCGGGGGAACCCTGGCCAAGCAGCAGGCTTTCTTGCATTCTTGTGCTGGCTTGGCTTTGGCACCGCCCAGGAGAGAGTATCATCGAGGGCAGGCTAGTTCTGGGGTGGGGGATAGTTCTTGGGGGGAGATGGGACGAGAAGAGGCTTCTCTCTGCCTACTTGCGCAGCGCCGGAGAAAGACGCGGAGCCGGAGCCAGTGAAAAAAGGACACTGCTGCAGCTAGAGGAGGCGCGCAGGCCCCCCTCCCCTGAGCCAGCTTGCTCTGGCGCCCGACGCACGCCTCTCTCGGGGAGGCTCTCCAGGGGGAGAGAGAGCAAAGACACCTTCCCTTCCTTCCTTCGTGCCCCCTTTTGTCCCTCCCTCTTATTCCTCTCTCGGCCCGCGCTGACCTTCTGGCCCCAGCCCGTCTGTCTAGTGTAATGTCCAAATAAAGAGACCTGGCTAGGAAGAATTGTCGGAGGCCTCTT
The DNA here is from genome assembly GCA_019918135.1 of Paulinella micropora. Taxonomy (NCBI): domain Eukaryota; phylum Cercozoa; class Imbricatea; order Euglyphida; family Paulinellidae; genus Paulinella; species Paulinella micropora. The sequence goes on along the minus strand of WBZZ01006391.1, from coordinate 19,506 downwards.
ACGTGTTGTCCAGTCTTCCTCTCCGTCCCTCCGGAGCTCTGGGTTAGCCCCGAGGAGGGCCTGGACGACGCCATGGCCAGCGGGAGCAAGCGCCGCCGCCCCGACGACCCGCCCCCTCCGCAGGCGCCGCCGCCCCCGTTGACGAGCAGGTTCGTCTGCGACGCGACCAGGCGCTGTAGCCACTGCTACCGAGCCGGATCATGTGGCCCGTGCCGTTCGTGCCGGCAGCGCAAGCTGTTTGAACCAGCGGGAGACCTCCAGGCAGCCACGTTGACGGTGCAACAGTGGACCCCTGCGGAGGGGACCGACGGTGCTCCTCTGTCCCCCCAGGAGGTGAAACTGCCGCCGGAGGCCGCGGGGCTGAGCTTGTGTGCTCTCTTTCACACTACCCAGACCGAGTTCGACTCCTTGTACCCGATGCACGAGACCGCTAGCTGGCTCAAGCCGGGCTCGGTCTTGCTCCTGCGCCGGCCGGCGCTAGTCCTGAAAAGCCTCGGCCAGGGGCCCACGCCGGCCTGCCTCGATTATTGGCACCTACAGCACCGTTTGGCGCAGGCGGGGCTAGCCCCCGCGGTCCACGGATTCTTGCAGGTAGCGGGCGCGCCGGGTACGGGTCGTGCTGCCACCTGCTGGCTCGTCATGGACCTCGTCAGGGGGCCCACCCCCTGCCTGGACCTGCAGCAGCTTAGTCACAGGCTCGCCCTCGGCGGCCAGGACCGACAGAGAATGGCAGAATTCCTCCGGCGGTTGCTCGACTTCTCGGCCGAGACCCTGCCGCTCTTGCACGCGGATCTGCAGCCCCCCAATCTCGCCTTGAACGCGCAGCGAGACTGGCGACTGCTAGATCCAGACCCCCGGTTCTGCCGCCGGCTCTGCCTGTCTACGCCGGAGCAGTTGCGCGCTTGTGGGCCGACCATCAGGCTCTCCAACCTGCTGAGCTTTGTCGCTAACAGCTACGGTCGCCTGCGTCCAGAGCTGCGGCCAGTGCTGTGGCCACTGGTGGCCGACCTCCTGCGCGGACCCGGTGCACAGGCGGCCTTTGACCGCTGTGCTCGTTGGTGGCAGCAGGAGCTCCAAGAAGAGGGCCTAAGGGGGCCGTTCACCCAGGCCAGGCATTACTTGGCGGACCGGAAACTAGATCGCGGCCGGGTGTTGCACTGCGTAGGGGTGCGCCCCTACATCCAGGTCACGCTGCCTTTCGTCAGCCACCAGTGGTGGACTCTAGACGGGACGCCTACTTGGTCTCAGGGCGGCGCGCCCGGTGACCAGCAGAAGCCTGCCTCCGAGTTTCTGTCGGCGCTGGTGCGCCTCGCTTACGTCTGCTCCGACGAGACCTCACGCGCCACCGCCTGGCCACAGAAGGAGGCCGCCCTCCGAGGCCCGGCGGCCAAGGCTAGCAGAGTGTCCCCGGGGTCAGAGTGGCTCCCCGGGTCCGGGTAGCTACCCCCTGGTGAAGCCCACCCAAGGCTGGGGAGGAATTCTGTCTGGGAGAGGAGCAAGGCGTTGTCGGTTGCTGCTGGGCGTGGATTAAGTCAGTAGTACTAAACTCCAGTAAGTGGTCAGCTTTCTGTCCACCGCGCTGCGTCCACGACGTAGCTCGTCGTCGCCGGAGGGGAGGGCCGGGCTACCAAAGAGAGGGGGAGGCCGGGGGGGAGGCCAGGGGGGGGAGGAGTCCCCTTCTCTTCGCTCTCCCCCGGGCGCCACGCTGGCGGCGGGGGCGCTGGCGGCGGAGGCGCTGACGGCTGCCCCCTCACTTGCCCCCCCCCCGCCCTGGCTAAACCACCCGCCCCGGCTCCACCTGATGCACACCAGCCCGGCCTGTCGGCTGTGGCGCCTGGGGCGCCTGCTCTGGTGGTTCCGGGCCGCCAGCGCCAAGTGCCCTTACCCGCTCCAGTGCCCGACGCAGGCCGAGGCGTGCCCCCCGGTCGCGTGCCCCGGCGGCGCCACGATCCTCGAGCTGACGACGGCGGCCCCGCACGACACGTTCGTGTGGCCCCTGTGGCCGCCCGCCGCGCCGGCCGGCCCCACGTCGTTCGTGGTCGACTGGGGGGACGGCTCCCCTCCCACGCCGTGCCTGGACGCCGGCGCCGCGCCGTGCGCGCACACGTACGCGTTGGCCGGCACGTACACGGTGACGGCGGACCCCCGCGGACGCTACCCCGTGCGCGGCTGGGCGCTGACGCCGGCCTGGCACGCCGCGGCGCCCGCGGGCCTGCGGCTCAACCGCCTCCTGCAGTGGGGCGAGCTGCGCTTCCACGAGACGAGCGGTTACCACCTGTACGCGGCGCCGGGGCTCACGTACGTGCCCTCGCTGGCCTGGCTGCCGGACGCCGGGCTCGTGCGGAGCTGGGACTACAGCTTCGCCCGCCTCACCACCCCGCTGCCGGACCTGAGCTACGGGCTCAACCTGTCGGGCGCCGTGTCGGCGGTCGGCCTGTTCGAGGGCTCCACCGGCCTGCGCTGCCTGGACGGCACGCAGGGCTGGGACACGCGCCGCCTGCGCAACGCCAGCCGGGCGTTCGCGAACCTGCCGGCGCTGGCCACGCTGGACCTGTCGCGCTGGCACACCGCCGCGCTCGAGGACGTGAGCGAGCTCTTGGCGGGCGGCGCGGCGCTCACGTGGACGGGGATCGGCGGCTGGACGTCGCTGCCGGGGCTGCGGCGCTTCGACCAACTGCTGGCGGGCGTCTCGCCCGACTTCCGGGAACTGGGGGCCTTCGCCAGGTGGGCGACCCCGGCGCTCGCGCCGGGCTCGGTCGACTGCACGCGGCTGGCGCCGTACACGGCGCTCGGCCAGGCGCACTGGCCCGCCGCTTGCTCGCGCTCGCTCTTCCTGGCGCTGGTGCGGGTGTCGTACCCTAGCGCCGTCGTCGCCCTGGCGCTGTCGCCCGCGGCCGGCCCGGGCGCCGCGTACGGCGTGGGCTGGGGAGACGGGTCGGCGCCCTGCTCGTGCGCGCACGCCGACGGCGCCGTCTGCAACCACACGTACACGGGCGCCGGCGACTACTGGCTGCGCCTGAGCGGCCGCGTGGACGGGCTGTGGTACGTGGCAGGCGCGGAGGTCGTGGAAGTGGTCGCGTGGGGCGACGTGCAGCTGTACCACCCCGTCGGCAGCGGGACGCCACTCTTCGTGCCCCCCGAACTGGAAGAGTGGGGCGCGCTGCGCTACCTGGCACCTACGGCTGGCTCGCGCGCCCTGCGGGGCGTGGCGCCCGAGTTTCTGCTGATCGGGATGGGCGAGTTTGTGGGTGACGCGCGCGACTGGGACTGGTCGTGGCTCACGCCCGCTACGCACCCCCAGGGCTTCCTCCACCTGTTCTACGGCTGCGCCAAGTTCAACCAGGACCTGGACGGCTGGAACACAAGCGGCGTGGCTAGCCTCGCCTCCACCTTCCAGTATGCGTCGGCCTTCAACGGCAGCCTCGGGGGCTGGGACACGGGCCAGGTCACCAGCCTGGGCTGGACTTTCAGCGGCGCGCGGGCCTTCAACCGACCGCTCGGCGGCTGGAACACGAGCCGGGTCACCAGCCTGCAGTCGACCTTCAACAAAGCGTACGCCTTTAATCAGCCGCTCGGCGGCTGGGACGTGAGCCGGGTCACCAGCCTGCAGACGACCTTCGCAAACGCGTACGCCTTTAACCAGCCAATCGGTGGTTGGAACACGAGCCGGGTCACCGTGCTAGGGGCGGCGTTCCTGAATGCGTACGCCTTCAACCAGCCGATCGGCGGCTGGGACGTAAGCCATGTCTTGTACTTGGGCTACGCTTTTGCCTGTGAACCCATGGGCCAGTGCGTGTTTAACCAGCCGCTGGGCAGCTGGAACGTGTCGGCTGCCCTGGCGACAGGGGACTATGTAGCCGTGTTCGGGGGCAACTGCGTCTTCGATCAGAACCTCACGGCCTGGCAAGTAGCGGCCAGGGGCGCCACGACCTGCAGGCAGATGTTTCAGCCTAAAGGGATTAGCCAGCCTGGCGTAGGTATCAGGCAGAGCAATCTGCCAGCCCTGTGCAACGGCTCCTACGTGCAAGGGTGTGGTCGTATTCAGTAGCTAGGACACCAGTTACGGCGGAAACACTCGCGCGGGGGCCGAAACCCGGGGCGGAGCAGCAGCAGGTCCCTGGCCTGCTGGTGCTCGCAGCACCACCCAGCAGAGGTAGTGCTGGGAGAGGGGAGCGCTTCTCTCTTCTGACCGGCGCAGCGAAACTTAGCCCAAATCTGGGACAGCTGCTGTGTGCAGCCTCTGCCTAATAAACTCAATTAACGTGCGCCTAAGCTTTCTGTCCACGGACGTCCACCGCACACATCGCCGCCAGCAGAGAGCAGCTTCCTGTTTGGGGTCGGCCGGCCCGACGCACGGGTCCGCGGGCGGCGGGGAAGAAGGGCGGCGGGGGGGAAGGGGGGGGGAGTCCTCTTGCTCCCTGCCCTGCCGCGCCACGCCGGCGGCCGGGGACGCCGTCTCCCCCCCCCTGGCCACCCTTCCCCCACCTGCTAAACCACCAAGCCCGTGAGATGCACCAGCCCGGCCCTGCCCGCCAGCCGTGGCGCCCGTGGCCCCTCCTCCTGCTATGCGGGTGGCTCCGGGCCGCCGGCGCCGGGTGCCCGTACCCGCTGCAATGCCCGACCCAAGAGGAGGCGTGCCCCTCGGTCGTGTGCCCCGGCGGCGCCACCATCCTCGAGCTGACGACGGCGGCCCCGCAGGATACGTTCGTGTGGCCCCTGTGGCCGCCCGCCGCCCCGACTGCGCGCCGCCGCCGGCAGGCGCAGGCCGCCGTCCCGACGTCATTCACGGTCGACTGGGGGGACGGCTCGCCTCCCACGCAGTGCCTGGACGCCGGCGTTGCGCCTTGCGCGCACGCGTACGCCGCTGCCGGCACGTACACGGTGACGGCGGACCCCGGCGGACGCTACCCTGTGCGCGGCTGGGCGCTGACGCCCGCCTGGCACGCCACGGCGCCCGCGGGCCTGCGGCTGCGCGCCGTGAGGCAGTGGGGAGAGCTGCGCTTCCACGAGACGAGCGGCTACCACATGTACGCGGCGCCTGGGCTCGCGTACGTGCCGACGCTTGCTTCGCTGGCAGACACGGGGCTTGTGCAGAGCTGGGACTACAGCTTCGCTCGCCTGACCGCTACGCTGCCGGACCTGAGCTACGGGCTTAACATGTCGGGCGCCGAGTCGGTGGTCGGCCTGTTCGAGGGCTCCACTGGCCTGCAGAGCCTGTGGGGCACACGAGGCTGGGACACGCGCCGGCTGCGCAACGCCAGCCGCGCGTTCGCGGGCCTGCCAGCGCTGACCGAGCTAGACCTGTCGCGCTGGGACACCGCCCGGCTCGAGGACGTGAGCGAACTATTTGTGGGCGGCTCGGCGCTCACGTGGACGGGGGTCGGCGGCTGGACGTCGCTGCCGAGCCTGTCGCGCTTCTCGGGGCTGTTCGCGGGCCCGGATAGCAACTTCCGGGAGTCGCTCGCCGGCTGGTCGACGCCCGCGCTCGCGCCGGGCTCGGCCGACTGCACGCGGCTGGCGCGGTACACGGCGCTCAGCCAAGCGCACTGGCCTGCCGCGTGCTCGCGTTCGCTCTTCCTGGCGCTCGTGCGCACGCAAGCCCCTAACGTCCCGGCCACGCTGACGCTGTCGCCCGCGGCCGGCCCGGGCCAGGGCGGCACGTACGGCGTGGACTGGGGGGACGGGTCGGCGCCCGAACCATGCGAGCACGCCAGCAGTGCCGTCTGCCCTCACACGTACGCCAGCGCCGGCGACTACTGGCTGCGCCTGAGCGGCCGCGTGGACGGGCTGTGGTACGTAGAGGGCGCTATTGTGGTGGAGGTGGTGGCGTGGGGTGACGTGCAACTGTACCACCCCGTCGGCAGCACGACCCCGCTCTTCACGCGGGCGGTGTACGCGTACGTTGCTGGTGCTCAGGAGTACCTGCTGCGCTACCTGGCGCCGACGGCCGGCTCGCGGGCCCTGCACGGCGTGGCGCCCGAGTACATGCTGCTCGGAATGAGCGAGTTCGTGGGCGACGCGCGCGACTGGGACTGGTCGTGGCTCACGCCCGCGACCCATCCCAACGGCTTCGCCAGCCTGTTTCAGGACTGCGTCAAGTTCAACCAGGACCTCGACGGCTGGAACACGAGCGGCGTGGCTAACCTCGCAGGCACGTTTTTCGGCGCAAGGGCCTTCAACGGCAGCATCGGGGGCTGGAACACGAGCCATGTCACGAGCATGAGCTGGACCTTAAATGGCGCGTACGCCTTTGATCGGCCGGTCAGTGGCTGGGACATCAGCCAGGTCACCACCCTAGAGGGGGCGTTCGGGGAAGCGTTAGCTTTCAACCAGCCGATCGGCGGCTGGAACACGAGCCGGGTCACCAGCCTATTCTCGACGTTCATGACTGCACAGGCCTTTAACCAGCCGATCGGCGGCTGGGACATAAGCCGCGTCACTAACCTAGCGAGTACCTTCTCAGGTGACCCGTCGTCCAGGAATCGGTGTGTGTTTAACCAGCCCCTGGGCAACTGGAAAGTGTCGGCCGCCGTGGCTGCCGGGAATATATGGGGTATGTTCGCTGGCAATTGCGTGTTTGATCAGGACCTCACGGCCTGCAACGTGACCTCGAGATTGGGGGCAGATGTGTGCAAGCAGCTGTTCCAGCCTAGGGGGATCTTCGAGTCTGGCGTAGGTATCAAGCCAAGCAACCTGCCCGCAGTCTGCAGCGGCTCCTACGTGCGCGGTTGTGGTAAGCCTTAATCAGAAGAGGCCAGACACGTAGTTCTGAGGGAGCTGAGGCGATGGGGTAGTCTTCTGTCTTCCTTGGTTTAGTCTTGCTTTGGGGGGAGCCGCTGTGTGCAGCCTCTGCCTAATAAACTCGAGTTAGTGCCTAGGCTGGCTGTCCACCAACGTCCACGACGTACATCGTCAACCGGAGGCTTTTCTGCGTGCCGGAGAGAGGTCGGCCAGCCCGAGCGAGCGCCGCTACGACCCCGGTGGCGGCAGGCCAGTGGCGCCTGGTCTCGGTCCGCCGGTGGCACCGCTGGCCCGCAGGGTCATTTGGCGTGTGACCGACTGTCCCCGGGGGCCGCTCAGCTGCGGCGGCTTGGCTGCCCAGTAAGTAAGTCTGGTTTAATCCACAAAGAAGACAGTCTGCCCAGGCAACAGAGCCTCCTGTGTTAGAGCGTGGCGCTCTCTCTCTCTCACTCTCTCACTCTCTTCATGTTGGCCAGGCCGGCTGGCCCTAGCCCAGGCGCTGCCGCCGCCGGGCTCTCAGGGCCCGGGCCCGAACCAGACGGTGGCCTCCTGAATGCTGGCTTCCGGGGACGGCGAGGCCGAAGCCGAGGCCGGGACCGGGGCCGGGGCCGAGGGGCTCGGGTCCGGCGTACAGTAGGCGGCGACGGAGGCGCCCCCGCGGCCAGCGCCAGCCACCGCCAGCCACAACAGCAGCCGCCACAACCACACCCACAGCCACGTACCCCGGCGTCGGTGCATGAATAGCACGGGTAAAAACGGCAGAGCCAGGATGCTAGGCTTTGCCAAGCTAGCAGCGCCGCCCGCGCGGCCGCACCTCCTACCTCCCCCCTCCGGGGGCGCGTCCCGTGCCAGGGAGAGGGACGCCGTTCTCCCCCCGCCCTGCCCCCTCCCGGCAGGGGGACGGGCGGCCTGGAGAGGGGGGTCCAGGAGGCTCCGGAGAGGGGGGGGGGCCGGAGGAGGGAGCTCGGAGGGAGAGAGTCCCCGGCCGGTGCAGCCCCCGGAGCCTACGGACCCCGGGCTGCCGCGGCCCCCCTGGCTCACACCCACCATGCCCGTCCGCCCGCCGGGGCCCGCCGGGGCCCGGCCCAGCCGAAGGCCGGCGCAGCCGAAGGCCGGCGCAGTTATTGTTCCCCCTGATTTTTGCCGCACCCCCGGACGTAGCCAGTACACTGGGCCGGCAGGTGGCTCGGCTGGATGCCTTGGTCGGGCGTGTACACACCATAGGGCTGGAAGATCCGTGCGCACGCGCCCGCCCCGGCCGAATGCAGGCTGAGGTTCCAGCTCCGGAGGTCCTGATCGAACACACAGTTGCCCATCAACATGCCCCACAGGCCGCCATTTTCCCAGCCCGCCGCGGCCGACACGTCCCAGCTGCCCAGGGGCTGGTTAAAGACGCAGTTGTGCAGCGGACAAGCCAGGGCGTACGACAGGCGGGTGACCCGGCCGGTGGGCCAGCCGTCGAGGGGCTGGTTGAAGGCCCTGGCGTCCAGGAAGATCGAGTCCAGGTTCGTGGCGGACGACGTCCGCCACCCGCCCAGCGGCCGGTTGAAGCTGAAGGCGGACGCGAAGGCCCCGTGCAGGTTCGTGACACCGCTCACGTCCCAGTCCTCGACGCTGCCGTTGAAGCTGAAGGCGGCCGCGAAAGTGCTGTCCAGGCTCGCGACGCCGCTCGTGTTCCAGCCGCCGAGGTCCTGGTTGAATTGGTGGCAGTGTTCGAACAGGCTGCGCAAGCCCTGGGGGTGGGTCGCGGGCGTGAGCCACGACCAGTCCCAGTTGCGCGCGTCGCCCACAAACTCTGTCATTTGGTACAGCAGGTACTCGGGCGCCACGCCGTGCAGCGCCCGCGAGCCGGCCGTGGGGGCCAGGTACCGCAGCGCGTAGCATTCCTCCGCGGGGGCGCTGGACGAGTCGGAGCCGTCGCCCGGCAGGTACGGCCTCGTCAGGAGCGGCTCGGTGCTGTCGACGGGGTGGTACAGCTGCACGTCGCCCCACGCCAGCACGTCGACGACGCACGCGCCGGCCAGGTACCACCACCCGTCCACGCGGCCGCCGAGGCGCAGCCAGTAGTCGCCGGCGCCCGCGTACCGGTGCCGGCACCGGGCGCCGCTGGCGTGGACGCAGGCGCTGGGGCGGGTGGCGTCCCCCCAGTCCACCGTGAAGTTCGGCCCGCCGCCGGCCGTGGGCGATAGCCCCAGCGTGGCGGTGGTGTTAGCGTACGACACCCGCACCAGCGCCAGCAGAGAGGAGCGCGCGCACGCCGCGGGCCAGTGCGCCGGGCCCAGCGCCGTGTACGGCGCCAGCCGGGCGCAGTCGGCCGAGCCCGCGACGAGCGCGGGCGTCGACCAGCCGGTGAGCGCTTCCCGGAAGTCGCGGCCTAGGCCCCGGAACAGCCCCGCGAAGCGCGACAGGCTCGGCAACGACGTCCAGGCGCCAACCCCCGTGCGCGTGAGCGCCGAGCTGCCGTCGAACAGCCCGCTCACGTCCTCGAGCCGGGCGGTGTCCCAGCGCGACAGGTCCAGCGTGGCTAGTGCCGGCAGGCCCGCGAACGCGCGGCTCGCGTTGCGCAGCCGGCGCGTGTCCCAGGCGCTCGTGCCGTCCAGGCTCGCCAGCCCCGCCGAGCCCTCGAACAGGCCGACCGCCGACTCGGCGCCCGACACGTTGAGCCCGTCGCTCGGGTCCGGCAGCGGGGTGGTGAGGCCGGCGAAGCTGTAGTCCCAGGCGCGCACGAGACCCGCGTCCCGCAGCGAGGCCGGCGGGGGCACGTACGCGAGCCCGGGCGCCGCGTACAGGTGGTAGCCGCTCGTCGCGTGGAAGCGCAGCTCGCCCCACTGCACGATGGCGTCCAGCCGCAGGCCCGCGGGCGCCGTGGCGTGCCAGGCCGGCGTCAGCGCCCAGCCGCGCACGGGGTCGGGCCCGCCGGGGTCCGCCGTCACCGTGTACGTGCCGGCCAGCGCATACATGTGCGCGCAGGGCGCGGCGCCGGCGTCCAGGCACGGCGTGGGGGGCGAGCCGTCCCCCCAGTCCACCGTGAACGAAGTCGGGACGGCGGCCTGGGCCTGACGGCGCCGGCGCGCCGTCGGGGCGGCGTCCGGCCACAGCGGCCACACGAACGTGTCCTGGGCGCCCGCCGTCGTCAGCTCGAGGATGGTCACGCTGCTAGCGCGCCCGGCCGCGGGGCAGCCGGGCGGCAGGAACACGAACGGGCAGTAGGCGCGGACCCCGGCCCGCCACAGGCCCCAGAGTGCCCACAGGCTCCACCAGGCTGCGCGAGCAGGGTGCATAGCCAGCCAGCTGTCACCCGCGGAGGAGGCTAGCGGGGGAGGTGGCTACTGGTGGCTTTGGGGACAACAGACCCCGGGGGCGGCGGGCAGACGCCCCTTGCTCTCCCCCCCCCTCCTCCCTACCCCCGCCGCCGCGTGCCCCCCTGCCCCGCTCTCCCCCGGCCGGCACGGGGAGGGTGGCCGCGCGCGCCAGCAGCCAAGCGGCCTGGCCGGCCGGGTGGCACAGGAGGCCCTCGCGAAGGGGCCGGGTGGCTCAGCCGGCCGGGGTTGTCTGGTCGGGGGTGGCACAGAGGTCCCCCCTCCGCCGGCCAAGTGGCACGGCTGGCCTGACTGGCCGGGTCGGGGGTGGCACTGACGGCCCCCCGCCCTGCCGGCCGGGTGGCACAGCCGGCCGTGGCTTTTGCGGGTCTGGGTGGCACCGGTCGCCGGATCTCTGAGGGGCAAAGGTACTCGTTTGGCCTGACCCTCTGCTTGCCTTTTTTTTCTCCCCTCCCCTCTCCCCTCTCCCCTCTCCCTTCTCCCTTCTCCCCTCTCCCCTCCCGCGGCCGAACATTGTGCAGGCCCCGCCCAGGCTTTTTATGCAATGTGGCGGTCCGGTGGCCAGTGCCACCGGTAGCTTTTGGGCCCGGCCGCAGGACCAGGCGAATTTTCTTTGCCCGACCCCACCCATAAGTGTCCAAGTAGCGAGAATCGCACTGGTGGTTCGAGGCCTCGGGAGGGGGTGCCACCCCAGACGTGTGAATTTAGGCACTGCCCCTACAAGACTAAGAAAACACAGCTGTTTACGGGTAAGAAAGGAAAAAGTTTTATTAGTGACTGGTTGTCGATAGGCGGGACTGGCTCCGATGCCACATTGTACCCGGGTGGCACCCGTAACCCTCCGACGAGGTCAGGCCGGGCTTGGACCCACCAGGGGGACTCTCGCTATTAGGACACTTACGCCCCGCCGGCCTTAGTTTTCCGGGTAGTACGGGAGATTTCCCTGGTTCTGCGGCCAGCACAAAAAAGCAGTCGGTGGCACCAGGCACCGGACAGGTGTTGGACAGAAAGACCCCCGGGGGGGCTGCACAATGTTCGGCCGCGGGGAGGGAGAGGGGAGAAGGGAGAAGGGAAGGGAGAAGGGAGAGGGGAAGAGGGAGGAAGGGGGGGCAGTGGGGCTATCTGGCCAAACGAATAGCCACCCGTCCGGAAAAGCAGGGCCTCCCGTGCCACCCGACCAGAAAAGCAGGTCCTCCCCTGCCACCCGGCCGGAAAAGCAGGGCTCCCGCGCCACCCGGTCAGAAAAGCAGGTCCTCTCCTGCCACCTGGCCGGAAAGGCAGGGCCTCTCGTGCTCTCCGGAGAGGGGAGTTCTTCCGGCAGCTCGGACCTCAACCCCCCGGGGGCGCGTCCGGTGCCAGGGAGGGGCGCAGTGCGGGGGGGGGCGGGAGGTGGGAAGAGGCGTCCTCCCTGGGCTTCTCTCCCTGCCGCGCCACGCCGGCGGTAGGGGGGGGACGCCGTCTTCCTCACTCCCCCCCGCCCCCCCCCACCCGCATTTGCTAAACCACCCGCTCCGGGCTGCAGATGCACCCCGCCTCCGCCCGCCAACCGTGGCGCCCGTGGCCCCTCCTCCTGCTGTGCGGGTGGCTGCGGGCCGCCGGCGCCGGGTGCCCGTACCCGCTCCAGTGCCCGACCCAAGAGGAGGCGTGCCCCTCGGTCGTGTGCCCCGGCGGCGTCACGATCCTCGAGCTGACGACGGCGGCCCTGCAGGACACGTTCGTGTGGCCCCTGTGGCCGCCCACCGCCCCGAGTGCGCGCCGCCGTCGGCAGGCGCAGGCCACCGTCCCGACGTCGTTCACGGTGGACTGGGGGGACGGCTCGCCCCCCACGCCGTGCCTGGACGCAGGCGCCGCGCCCTGCACGCACACGTACGCTGCTCCCGGCACGTACACGGTGACGGCGGACCCCGGCGGACGCTACCCCGTGCGCGGCTGGGCGCTGACGCCCGCGTGGCACGCCACGGCGTCCGCGGGCCTGCGGCTGGACGCCATCGTGCAGTGGGGCGAGCTGCGTTTCCATGAGACGAGCGGCTACCACCTGTACTCGGCGCCGGGGCTGACGTACGTACCGCCGCTGGACTCGCTGCCGGACACGGGGCTCGTGCAGAGCTGGGACTACAGCTTCGCTTACCTCACGTCCGACCTGGGCTGCGACATGAGCTACGGACTCAACCTGTCGGGCGCCGAGTCGGTGGTAGGCGTCTTCGAGGGCTCCACCGGGGTGGCCCGGCCGCACGGAGCTAGCCGGTGGGACACGCGCCGGTTGCGCAACGCGAGCCGCGCGTTCGCGGGCCTGCCGGCGCTAGCTCAGCTCGACCTGTCGCGCTGGCACACCGCCCGGCTCGAGGACGTGACAGAAATGTTCGACGGTGACGCGGCGCTGGCACGCACGGGGGTCGGCGGCTGGACGTTGTTGCCGAGCCTGTCGCGCTTCTCTGAGCTGTTCCGGGGCGTCTCGCCGGACTTCCGGGAGACTCTCACAGCCTGGACGACGCCGGCGCTCGCCCCTAGCTCGGTGGACTGCACGCAGCTGGCGCCGTACACGGTGCTGGGCCCGACGCGCTGGCCCGCCGCGTGCTCACGCTCGCTGTTCTCTGCGCTCGTGCGCACGACCTACCCTAGCGCCACGGCCGCGCTGACGCTCGCGCCCACGGCCGGCCCGGGCGCGAACTTCACGGTGGACTGGGGGGACGGGTCGGCGCCCGGCTCGTGCGCGCACGCCGGCGGCGCCGTCTGCACGCACGTGTACGCCAGCGCCGGCGACTACTGGCTGCGGCTCAGCGGCCGCGTGGACGGGCTGAGGTACGTAGAGGGCGCCTGGATAGTGGACGTGGTGGCGTGGGGCGACGTGCAGCTGTACCACCCCGTCGGCAGCACGACCCCGCTGTTCGCGCGGACAGTAGGGGGGTCTCCGTTGCGTTACCTGGCGCCGACGGCCGGCTCGCGGGCCCTGCAAGGCGTGGCGCCCGAGTACCTGCTGCGCTCGATGAGCGAGTTCGTGGGCGACGCGCGCGACTGGGACTGGTCGTGGCTCACCCCCGCCACGCACCCCAACGGCTTCCGCTCTCTGTTCGAAGGCTGCACCAAGTTCAACCAGGACCTCGGCGGCTGGAACACGAGCGGCGTCGCTAGCTTCGCTTACACCTTCACTGGTGCGAGGGCCTTCAACGGTAGCGTCGAGAGCTGGGACACGAGCCGAGTCACCAGCATGACTAACACGTTCAAGTCTGCGTTTGCCTTCAACCGGCCGCTGGGCGCGTGGAACACCTCGTCCGTCACGGATCTGTCGGAAGCTTTCTCTGGCGCCCGCGCTTTCAATCAAAACATCAACGGCTGGAACACTAGCAGGGTGTCGGACATGAACAAGGCCTTTTACTGTCAGGGCTACACGTGCGCCTTCAACCAGCCCCTGGGCGCCTGGGACGTGTCGACCGCCGCGGCAACCAGACCATTCGGATTCATCAACATGTTTACCGGCAACTGTGTCTTTGATCAGGATCTCACTAGCTGGGATCTATCTGCGTCGCCAATCGATGCAGACACGTGCGCCGAGATGTTCCATGGTATTGGTATATATAATCCATACAGCGGCATCCAGCCGAGCCACCTGCCCATCTTGTGCACTGGCTACGTCCGCGGGTGTGGCAATGCCTACTGATAAGGGCAAGTGGCGGACCGGCGGCGCACGGGCTCCAGCCCTAGTTGCCCAGGGGGGCAGCGGGACACAGAGAGAGAGCAGACTCTGGTTGGTGGAAAACAGAAGAAGAGTGCACCCCCGACGACGCTACGCCACGCATGGTGACACACACTGCCTGAATTTCCTGGTCGGAATGGCACGAACTGCCTGGACTTTTTGGTCGTGGTGGCAAGAGAGGCACCACTCTTCCTGCCGGGTGGCCTACACTGCCGTGTTTTCTGGCCGGGTGGCGCGAAGGACTCCCTTTTCCGGCCGGGTGGCACACATGGCCTGGACTTCCTGGTCGGGTGGCACCGGCGCCGGATCTCTGGGCAGAGGTGGGGGGGCTATACCCGTTTGGCCGGATACTTTAGCCTGCCACTTCTTCTCCCCTCCCTTCTCCCGTCTCCCTTCTCCCTTCTCCCTCCCCGCGGCCGAGCATTGTGCAGGCCCGGGCTTGTCTGTTTAGTATGGCGGTCCGGTGGCGGGTGCCACCGGTAGCTTTCTTTTTTCTGTCGTAGGACCAGGCGAATTTTCTGTACCTAACCCTAAAAATAAATCCTGTTATTCGTAAGTGTCCGAATAGCGAGAATCGCACTTGTGGTTTGGGGCCGCCCAGAAGTGCCACCCCGGAGGTATATATTCAGGCACTGCTTCCCAAGACAAAAAAACACCGCTATTTACTGGTAAGAAAGGAAAAAGTTAATTTAGTGATTGGTTGTCGATAGTCAGGACCGGCTCCGATGCCATTTAGTACCCGGGTGGCATCCGTAATCACCCGGCGAGGTCAGGCCGGGCTTGGACCCACCAGGGCGATTCTCGCTATTAGGACACTTACGCCCCACCTGCCTTAGTTTTCCGGGTAGTAAGGGAAATTTCCCCTGGTTCTGCGGTCATCACAGAAAAGCAGTCGGTGGCACCGGGCACCGGAGCAGTGTTGGACAGAAAAGCCTGGGGGGGGCTGCACAATGTTGGGCCGCGGGGAGGGAGAAGGGAGAAGGGAGAAGGGAAAGGAGAAGGGAGAGGGGAGAGGGGAGGGGGAGGAGAAAAAGGCAGTCGACCGTATCCGGCCAAATGAATCTAGCCACCCGAGCGGGAGGGCCTGGCCGTCTCATGCCACCCGTCCGGAAAAGCAGCGCCTTTCCTGCCACCCGGCCGGAAAAGCAGCGCCTTTCCTGCCACCCGGCCGGAAAAGCAGCGCCTTTCCTGCCACCCGGCCGGAAAAGCAGCGCCTTTCCTGCCACCCGACCGGAAAAGCAGCGCCTTTCTTGCCACCCGGCCGAGAAAGCAGGGCCTCTCGTGTTCCCGGGGGAGGGGGGGGGGCGACTCTTCCGGCCGCCCGGACCTCACCACCGCGTTGAGCAAACTCCCCCCCCCTGAGTTTTAGCACCGCGTTGAGCAACGGTTTGATCGTGAATCAGGAAGAAGAGTATGACGAGTTTTATACAGAGATGTATTATGCCATGCATGACTGTGCCATAATCCTTGCTACAAAACACGACAACTCATTTGCACGTAGTATTGTCTCGTCCTTTCCATACATGGTGAAAGAGATAGAAGAGCTCGAAACAGTGTTAGGTGGTGTAACACCGCCAGAGGGGGACGAACCTCAGAGCCCAGGACACAGACACAGCCACTCAAGAACAAGCACAGAATAATCAACACACTGAGTGCTCTATTATTTTGATGGACGGCAGCCCTGACCACAAAACTGACAGCACCACTATAGTGTGGGTAAATGATAGTGGTGCAAGCGAGACACAGTCCCCAGATAAATCCACGTTTATCAACCTCAAGAGAGCCCCACAGAAGTTTCGAATAGCGAAAGGGAGCATCAGAACTGAGCACAAGGGCTCATGGAGAGGAAGTGAGTGTTCTCGATGCTTACACCACTTACAACCCACATTTAAAGGACGGGTTAGTTGCTACCTAGGCATGGTTACGCAAGGGTTTTGCCGTTGTACACCAAAACAACCAAGTCATTGTGCTCAAAGAGCCCATATTCATTCACCTAGAGGAAGATCAGATTGTGGCCAGACCTGGGAGAGCACTCCCTAACCACTTAATGGTGTTTGATTCTCCCGGCACTCCACCACTTAACTTCAATGAATGGTATGAGCCCGCAGACTGTCCTACTACTATATTATCTCCAACGGGCAAGACTCCCGGGCCCGACGATGACGACACGTCGGACTCGGGGGTACACGCCTGACGCCAACACTCTCATCTCTCTCAAAAGACCAACCCACCTGTCTATCATGATATACTGTTTGTTGTCCCCATGTATCTGCGGTTGGCAGTGTGATTTACCTAATACATACATACCTTATTCTACCGAGATAGATTCTGAGAGAGGTGAGAGAGCTGAGGGGGAAGGGGGTAAAGTGTCGGATAGTAAAGTTTTGTGCCCTGTCGTTCGTCCTCACTATCACGAAAACATACATGCCACCGTGTTTCATCGTATGTGTAAGCACAGAGGGGTAAAGGTCATGGAGTGGATGGCTAACTATATGGGTGTAAAGATAGTGGGGAAAGAGTGGAGAGAACGTATAATGAGGTGTGAGTGGTGGTTAAGAAATAATAAAGAAGGTACCTCATTTCAGAGACAAGCACCACGTGGTAGAACGCCACCCTGGGATTCATATATCATTGGACACCCAGGGTTGGTGGAACACCACTTCATGGGACGGGAAGAATTATAAGTTCACCGTCAAATGTCTCGCGTCTGGATTTGAGTTAGATTATTGCCTGAGACACAAAAACGTTTTTTTTGCATGTTTCCTCAAGGCCGTTGCCTTCTTTGAACGGCACACAGGAAAAAAAGTGAAATTCCTAACATGTAACCAGGAATACGGAAAGTACAATGAGTTCAAGGCCTGGATTGATGTCAATCAGCCGGTCTTCTTAGAGGCTCCGAAAGGGGAGAAACAGGCGGTTGCCAAGATAGAACGAGCTCACCAAACGTGTGGAGGAAAGGCAAGGGCTGTTCTTAGTGACGCCGAGCTCCCCGAGTCTATGTGGACAAACTGAAAAAGCCTTTACTTATTTTGGTAATCTCTCACCACTTGCCCATGGCCCCTTCAAAGGGAAGTCCCCATACGAAATCATCCACAAGCGGAAGCCCCTTCTGCACCATTTACGTCCTGTCGGATGTCTAGCGTATATGAAGGTGGATGCAAGGAGGGGAAAAGGCGAGAGGGGGAGAAAAGTTGTTTTTCTCGGGAACGAAAGGAACAACGGATATTATCCGGTATATGATCCGGTTGCGAGGAAAATATACGGTAATGACCGTAATGTTGTTTTCGATGTTTGGAGATGTTATTCCTTATATTTCATAATATAGTTACCTGGAATATTGTTTGAATATTAATTATTTAACTGTCATAATATTCTCCATTGAGGACAACACATCCGGAGTTTCCGCAGATCCATCACAACAGTCATAACAGTCGTATGTAGCAATTATACTATTATTACGGCCACTACCGGTGAATTGCCTATTTCACTCGAATCAGTGGCATTTCTATATTTCTCCACTGATGTACGTTTATGTGTCAACGACTGTTTCATCTCTTGTGATGCCGTGGAATCACATGTTATAAAGGTTCCCATTAATCAGTGCGAGCCCTTTCTTACCCGTGATTCCGTGTAGGTTTATACATCATATTGACCCGTGCCAGGAACACGCCTTAGCACGTTACTACAAGGTATCTTTACCACAAGTTGTTCCCATTAAAGAATTTATTACCAACCTTAAAAACGTATTTGATTAGGTGTGTGCTTTACTCAGTACCGGATTACTGTATCGATAGACCATGGCAGAAGACTGGGGAAGAGGGGGGCATCTAAATCTCTTGAAAGAGACGATGTCTCGGGCGAATAAGGAACGCTCATGTTACGGTATGTGCCCGGGAGGAAAACCGGGCGGAGTATTGTCTTGTGAGTGAGAAATTCCCGGAATTCCCCGAAGTACAAAAACCGAAAGACCGTAAACAATCTAGACAGAAAGAATTCGAACAGCTCAAAGAACTAAAGGCGTTTGTTTGGCGAAGAGTGAGCGAAGCTAAAATGTCGGGCGCACCTATTATTTCACTAAAAAGGATAGACACGGTAAAACAGCAAGGTACTGCGGATGAATTCCATAAAGCCCGAATAACCCTCAGAGGGGACCTACTGAAAGCTTATGCACAGTACAACCCTAAAAAGACCTGCTCTCCTACAGCCCAGCATAGGACTATTTTGCTCATGACAGCTTACGCAGCCTTTTTTGGGATAGACAGCTACAGACTTATGGTTGATTGACTTCACGACCGCCTACCTACACGCGAGAATTCCATATGACATATATGTCAAACTGCCGGCTGAATTTCAGATGACAGGGTACGTCTGGCTTCTGAAGAAAGCACTTAGTCTATACGGGCACCCGGAGGCGGGGCGTCTTCGGTATGACATGCTGTATGGGGAGCTCACGACTTAACTAGAGTTCAAACCCCTCACGTTAGACCGAGCCTCTTTCGTAAAACACGGGAGTAACCCACAAACCACTCAACTGGTGTCCTTTCATGTTGATGATGGCTGCCACGCCGCATCTAAAGAAAGACACATCAAGATGGTGAAACAGTTCGAGAAGAGATGCTTGCGGTGAAGGATCTAGGTAAGGCCACTGAGTTCAAAAACATCCAGATCTTTCAGACTGGAAAAGGAATTGCGTTGCACCAGCGCAAGTACGAGCTGTTAATCTTAGAAGAGCTGGGTTACATGAAGGAGATACCGGCTAAAACGCCGTTCACTTCCGATAGCCCTGCCCTTTGAAAAAGGACCATCGCCTTTTGCGCTATGACCTTAGGTGCCTTATTGGGATGCTCATATTTTTAGCTGTCCATACTAGGCCGCTACTTATATGTCCTTTAAGCATTGCGGCCAAGTCCCAGGTTCCCAAACCTGAGCTGTCTTGTGCCAGTATGTTTTTGTGGCTCTTGACCCCGCGAGCAATATTTTTCAGGAGAGGGGATCGAAATATACGACAGGATAAACAACAAGATTCCGTACAAGAAAAAAACTAGTATATAAAAAATAATGAATATACTACCAAAATATGAAGATTTTAATGTATTTTAATTATTTTAAACAAAAAATTTAAAAAATTTGAATTTCTAGCCGTTACAGTTGTTTTTCGACCGTTTGGAATTTATTTGCTAGATAGCTGTGTTGGGTTGCATGAGCTTGGTTTTTCTTTGTTTTTATGTTGTTTTACATCAAAATCAATGTAATTATATTTAATTGATTAAATTCTAATGATATTACTTCAAATTCAAATTCAAATTCAAATATGACTAAAAATTTTTCAAGTTGGTTACTGGTGGCAGCCACTTACTTGTAATCGTTATACATACTTACTGACTACTTGAACTATGCATAAAATTATATTAATACTAGTTTGTTTAGCATATTTATGATGTTTTTGAAGCATAAAACCAGTGCGGAAGCTTAAACTTCAAGTTGAGTGACAGTGTTTTACACTAGTCACTGTGACTAAGCCTACTTGCCACTCACTTGTATTGTAATCGTTATACATACTTACTGACTACTTGAACCATGCATGAAATTATATTAAAACGAGTTTGTTTATCATATTTATAATGTTTTTGAAGCATAAAACCGGTGCGGAAGCTTAGACTTCAGAGTGAGTGACACTGTTTTACACTAGTCACTGTGACCGTGCCACTAAGACTACTTGCCACTCACGTGTAATCCGTAATGCCCCCAACGATA